>JAMZAV010001999.1:0-117397 GCA_024449915.1 Sweltsa coloradensis | reverse complement strand
GTCCTATCGATATTGCAGGGATATTTTATGAAAAAGCCAGGTAATAAAACCGATGGGATTTCAAATGTAAAAATAAGAATATTCTATCGACATTGTAGAGATATTTGATAAAAACAAAGGAAATTGCAAGTACTGAACGTCCCGACTAGTAGTATATTATCTATGGTCCAGACAAATGATGTACTAACATGTACAAGACAATAATTTCTAGACATTATCACCAACACAATATTGAGTGTTATGTGGGAAGGTCAAAATGCTATTATGCCTGGTCTTATAAATTTGTTAAGAAGATGCTTATATCTTACACCCGTCTCGTTGTTCCAGATCGTCTTCGTATCCTGCTTGGTGGCCGCCGCCTCTGCCGGCTACGCGGGCCACGGCGCCACCAGCTACGCCTACCAGAGTAACCCAGGCGCGGTTGCCTACAACGCTCCCGTCGTCCATGGAGGGTACTACGGCGCTGGGGCTCGTCTTGTGGACCCCGTAGCTGTAGCGGCCGGGGCCCCCCTCCCTGTAGGAGACACCCACGAGGTAGCCGTCGCTAAGGCCGCCCACTTCAAGGCCCATGCTATCGCCAGGGGTCAAGCTCACGGATATGCCCATGTAGCCCCCGTCTCTCATGGTTACGGATACGCCCACGCAGCCCCTGTCGCCCACGGATATGCCCACGCTGCACCTATCGCCCACGGATACTCCCATGGTGGCCACTACGGCTCTGAGGCTCGTCTTGTCGACCCCGTTGCCATCGCTGCTGGCGCCCCCCTCCCCGGTGGTGACACATACGAGGTCGCCGCCGCTAAGGCCGCACACTTCCAGGCTCATGCTGCAGCCAGGGGTCAAGCCCACGCTGGTCCCATCGCCCACGGATACGCCCACGCTGCCCCTATCGCCCACGGATACGCCCACGCTGCCCCCATCGCCCACGGATACTCCCACGGTGGCCACTACGGCTCTGAGGCTCGTCTCGTCGACCCCGTTGCCATCGCTGCTGGCGCCCCCCTCCCCGGTGGTGACACATACGAGGTCGCCGCCGCTAAGGCCGCACACTTCCAGGCTCATGCTGCAGCCAAGAGTGGACACGTAGGATCCTACTACGGTTGATTTCTATCAAACATCACCACTTTAGCCAATGCAATGGATCGACTACTTTGGTTTCTTTCAGAGTTCCGTTTGGAAAGTCTAAGAAACTTTCAGAGTCGCCCAGACGACATTGGAGAGTTCTCCTTACAAAAAACGATCAAAATTATATGACTTCTAGTTTTTAATTTTTTTTCAATATATTTTTTTACTGTGTGCACATTTATCCAAATGTGAAATACAAAATTATTTCTGTAATTTTTTGTAATCTGTGATATTCCCTGAATAAATATTGAAATATATGATGTGTATTTTATTGTACATTCTATATAATATGACGTATACCGTAAAAGTCTTAATTCGTGTCCAGATAGCAAATTTTTTTTTTAAACTCTGATTGCATTTCAAGATTACTGGAAATATTTTTATTCGTCGTAAATGGAGAAATTATGGACGGTTTCTTGTCGTCGCCATCTTAAGTAATGTAGTTGCCAGGTCGAGACTCATACTCATGCATTACATTACACATTTTCTGTAGCAATATAATTAATATAAACTTACCAATGTAAATTTTAACAACAACATGGGTTCGATTCCAAGGTGATGGGTCAATCTTTAAGACAATTTCTATCAAGCACTTTTTTTTTTAAATGCGAGCGTATTCTTAAAAATGCTTTAAGGGGACTACATTCTACCGGTTAAATATCGGTATTAACTCTTTTTATTAATCCAATCAAGGAATTTAAATCCCACCTCGATTAGGTCTTTTTATTAAACCAATAGCTGAGCAGATAACTCGACCAGGGCTGCTGGATGTTGGTGCATTATAGATCTGAATGCATGGGTCTGACAATATATTCAACATAAACGTGTTACACAACTCAAAACATTATCAATAACATTAAATCAATTAATTTGAATTATTAGTACTCTGCACTAGGTGTCAGCAATAGTGAGAGGATGCTCTAATTTAACACTCGCATGCACACCCCCCACCAAGAAGGTAAGGAGACAGTACTACAGCGAATTATCTGCCTTTGAAATGATGAACCATTAAATATATAGGCCTATTTATGTTTTTTTTTTATTATGAGCAAATTACAACTTTCTTCATCATGATTAATCCACAAAGCCAAGAAAAGGGTTGACTGTGGAATAAGAGAGTACCTACATGAAGAAAATATATCTTTACAACAACGAAACAGGAATAAACTTCAGGGTGGGGTGTGCGGGTACTCGGAATTTCAAGACGGGTCAAGTATTTGGGGGCAGCCCCCATCTACCAAAATAGGTACCCGATTTTCGGGTAACAAAAAAAGCATATTTTTGTGAGGATGGTGGAGGTGCCGGTCCAGACAATTTTTAATATCTCCTTTGTTAATAATGTTTGATAACTGAATAGCTAATTAAACAAATAAATAAAATAATTATACAAAATGACATTCAAACAAAAAACATATTATACAAAATAAAATAAATTGTGAGAAAATCATAATGTAAGGGTCTTCACGAGTAAGATTGTTTATTCATTTTTTCATGCAGTATTATAACGGTCGTCTTTTCCCTACTTAACCCGACCCGACCCGACCCGAAAACCCGAAGCAGTTTATCATCCAAACCCGACCCGTCTGTCAAAATGTTTTTACTCCCCAGACAGACGTCGAGAATAAATAAAATTGAAAATTGAAAACAATTCGTAACTCAAATTTAACAAAGTCCATATCTTTTATCTCAAGCTAAAAAAAGACTATTAGTTAAATGACAGACTGTCAGGCAACTTATTGCATTCAACAGGTATGACATATACTGTAACGTTCTCTTACAATATGTATTCACAAAAATTGAAACCGATAACCAATCAATATTATACCTTAAAAGTACCGTGGATGATTTGCAGTTTATTTTCTTATCTGTATTAGTAAAGTAATGCAGAATAATTAAACTTTGTGAAGGTTTGGGGAAATAAAACCAGACCAAACCACAACACTGAAACCGTTCTCATAACGACAGATTGTTATTTTGGGTCATAGTTTCGATGATTTTATGTTGCAATGAAATGAAATGTTCAAGTGACATGTTGAAGCGCTTCCCTAAACTAGTAAACCATACAACAATGTCATTACCTTGACGCAGGTTTGACTAAGGGTAGATCTCTCGATTAAATGAGCCGCGAAACACACAAATCATAAGTTATTTGCTGACTGAGTGGATATGGGTATAAAATAGCACAACTTCTTAGTAAAAGAAAAACGTCTCATCATTGTAAATATATTTTATTTCAACTGTGTTTTGATTCTAGATAACAGTTTAGATAAATTCTTCCTCAATATGGATATAAAGAAAACATCAGCCAAAGGTTTATAACATTAACAAAAACATAAAGACAAATATCGGTGGTAGAACTCTCCAGTGTCAACTAGTCGACTTCAACAATGTTTCGAAGACTTTCCACGGCAGGAACTCCAGGAATCATTGTACGCTTGTGTTGAGAAGGTGTGGTGAGTAGTTTAACCGTAGTAGTGGCCGAAGTGTCCGTTCTTGGCGGCAGCGTGGGCCTTAAGATGGGCGGCCTTAGCGGCGGCGACCTCGTATGTGTCACCTCCGGGGAGGGGGGCGCCGGCAGCGATGGCAACGGGGTCGATCAGACGGGCCTCAGAACCGACATGTCCACCGTGAGCGTATCCGTGGGCGACGGGGGCAGCGTGGGCGTATCCGTATCCGTGGGCGACGGGGGCGACGTGAGAGTATCCGTGGGCGAGGGGACCGGCGTGGGCTTGACCCCTGGCGATGGCGTGGGCCTTGAAGTGGGCGGCCTTAGCGGCGGCGACCTCATAGGTGTCTCCTACGGGGTAGGGGGCGCCGGCGGCGATGGCAACGGGGTCGACGAGACGAGTCTCAGCGCCGTAGTAAGCATTCTGGGCGTATCCGTGAGCCACAGGGGCAGCGTGGCCGTATCCGTGAGCGTGGCCGTACCCTCCGTGGACGACGGGCGCGTTGTAGGCTACAGCGTGGCTAGCGGCGGGGTAGGCGCCGTAGGCGGTGTAGCCGGCGGAAGTTACGGCCAACACAAACGATACGAAGATGATCTGGAAGGGAAAATAGTAATTTCAATAATCGCATAGGCAATTTGCTGTAGTTTTAACTACGTTTCGTGATCATGTCATCATCATACATGCCTAGAATCAAATTGATGACTCTGTTTCTTCTTTTAATGGTGAAACTTTATCTGCGACAAAAATAATCATATAAAACTTATACTGGAATCCCTGTTTGTACAATTTTAAAAAATGTCATAGATAATTCAGGACAAGGTGTATATTCAAAGCGGTTATTATATGGTTATATAAAGATGAAGCCGAATGATGATTGGGACGTACTGCAACACAATTATTGAACCACCTGAATTTTATTTTATTTATTGTCCTACTTGTAATGAAATTGAATCATACTGATTAATAACAAAGCGGTATAGTTAGCTTGCATCTAAATCTTCTAAATCTATACCTACTTGCTAACCAGATAACAAATAACTTCGACGTTTACATTTTTAAAATTGCTCTCCGATGATCATTTTCTTACGTCTATTTTTTGTACCAATCTTTAAAAATTTGTTAAAGTTTTTTTTGCACTTGTGGCTTTTGGATTAAACTAAAATGATTCATAACACAAAAAAACATTGATGATGATAATGAATTGGAATGATCATACAACAAGTAAGAATAATAGAGTATAAATTAATAAATATCGGTATAGCTCAATCTTTGTTTCAGTAAAATACTGTACTTTGTAGCGTTTAAAAAATTCATTTGTCTGACAGCGTCAGTACAGCTAAAATCGCTATTTGCACTATTATTTATGTTGGATTTGATGATAGCAAAGAATGCTAAACTAATGTAAATCTGTTGCAATAACTACGAATACGAATCAATAAAAAACAAAGAGGAGTTTATTGAGAATCCATAATGGTTATCAATAGAGAAACATATCCTAATCATTTAGTACAATGATAAATTTGATGGTGATAAACTTGTAAATAGTAAATATATTTCTGATTGCTACTCACAACACGCTGCATGTTCGCTGATGTTTCTTCTGGTTAAGCACTGTAGACAACTGTGCCTCACTCTGCACTCAACCCAACTTATATAGGTAACCGCACATTTTCTTTTCTCTCTCCCAAACCTTATATCACACCTCGGACGGTGAAAGAGCGCGTGCCCTTGTTGCAGGGTGCATGGCGCTTTGAAACTATCGCACAGGAATGCGGCCAGAAAGCCAGATAATGCACATTGTTCTTTGACCACCCGAAGGTCACACATCCACTTCAATGCATTGTTCCGTTATTCCTCATCGATAATCATGGATATGAGCTAATAACGTAATAACGTTACGAGTGCTCGTGTGAAAGTGCGAGTGTATTGGTCTACGTTGGTTCCGGCTCAGAGATTACTGTGGTTTACTATTTCTAGCTGTCCGCTTTACGACGATGTTGGAATGTAGCAAAGAAACTGCGTTCATATCTGTACGAATTGATTTCCTAATTTTCGTATGTAATACCACGTTACCGCTATCGGTGGGGCGTTAAAAACTTAAGGCGTGTCACAATGTGCCAAAACGACACGACTTATTGGTACAAATTAATTGTTAAATTTAAACGATAAATTTCTCTAGGTGTGTATACGTACTTCAGGTTTTTGTAACGATAATGTTGTATAATTTGGTACCCACGATTTATATATAAATACGCGTTATACGTGTGTTAAACTCAATACAGCTCACGCTGGGTACGCGAAACTGTAGTTAGTAAGGTAGCCGGTTCGATACCCGCCACCGGCAAGCTTTTTTTAAAGTGTTTTCGGAGGTGTCCGCAGTAAAAAGACAAAGCCAGGGATTTAGGCATAGTGTAGAATCTCTCATCTCGTTCTTTCATAATAATATTACAAAAAGTTGTATTTGTTGTGACAAGCTATAATTTGGAGATGGGGAGAATATCACTAATATTACTACTAATAAACCTAGTGTGACCAATAGGTTCATGTGCGTACGGAAAATTCAAAATCATAACTGTCATAAATGTAAACACAATAATTTGTTAATTATGATGTGAACAGTCATGGTTCAACCAATTATTTCTATTCAACAAATTAGAAACACCCTTAAACAATATTGTCCTATTTTTTTTTAGGTTTTTCTATTAAAACTCACAATTGTGACATGTGTATATAACAGCTGACGAAAGAAACGTTCATTTTCTTAAACCCGGCACCTCCACCATCTCTTGTGTATGTATTAATATCTAGCTACGAAAACAACCGTAACAACTTTTCAGAGAATTCGTGGTATTGAAAAATAAGTCAATTGAAGAGTCAAACATTTGTTTTTGTTTTCAACAACGCAATGCATTTGATAGAACCTTCATGATGGTGCCCAACACACTAAACCAAAGAAATATAAGCATCCACAGGATAAAACTAGATAATTGATATAGTCTTTAGAGTGTACAGGGCGATAATATTAGCACTGGTTAAAAACGTGAATGGTAAGCTATACAGTTAAACATACATGCACGCTGCAACAAATTATTGCAATAATTATTAGTAATAATTGTAATAATAATTGTGTGTTGTTTTAACGATAACGATATCACGATTAATCGGGATCCAGAAGTAGAATAAAAAAATAAATAGTGAATATGAAGTTGAATGAAGTTGAATGAGAATAGTTATTAAATTTGATTATTAAAGTGTTCCTCCCATACAAGCATACTCCACACGTATGTTGTATTTGGTGGAGGTGCCGGGTAGCATGAGATACTGGAGATTTCAAATAACTGCATCGACTGACATTATTCACCGCATCGTTCAGTCAGGATTGAAGAGGATCTGATTTCAATTCAAAACTTCTGAATTATATCCTAGTACGCTATCTATGAGTCATCTCAACGTTGTGTAGGATAGCCGGTGGTCGGTGTCGATTTGTTTTTAGTTTATGACCTATTTAGTTTAAGGGAGTATCAATATCAGTTAGGTTGTAAGTACTAAGGCTAACTGGGGAGGAAAGACGCTTGATTCAGTCACATGCAGGGGAAAGGGGAGTGAGAGTCGTCGTCGTCGTTGTCGGGGAGGTCGTCGAGGTCGAGGAGATGAAGAGGGTCTCCGAAGACGACCACAGAGCTCGCCACTAGTTAGTAAACAGACGTGCTCATCAATCACCGCGCACTAGATCGTTAAGCTAGAGCGAGACAGACGGACGACACGGCGGGGTTGATGTCTTCTTCAGAGTTGCGTAACGAGTCGTGACGTCACTCACTACTACACCTTCATGAATGAAACTGGTCGAGTTGTACGCGCATCACAGTTAGATGAAGGACGACGTGGAAGATGCGCCGACCCGAGACATCTCTCTCCATCTCTCTCTCTCTCTCTCTCTCTCTCTCTCTCTCTCTCTCCCTCTCTCTCCCTCTAGTCGTTCACCCGTAACTCGTTCCGAGACGTCGCATTAGTCTAGATTAACATATCACTTAGCGACACCTCGATGCTGTGAAGGTGTAGCGACAATTTGCATAATGACGAAGATGGTTTTAATGAGGTATCTTCCACAGGAGCCACGTAAGTCAAGACATAGCATCAGTCCAAGGTGGCTCTGCCAGTAGACGCAGAGCAGACACAACATGAACTAGAGACCCCGACAACTCGTGATCAAGCAAAGTAGATCAGTCATTGAGCCTCCTTCATTTATAACTGATCTGTTTAACTTAAAGTTATGTTAGTTTCGTCCGTCTATTAACAACACTATGATGTTATTACTGATCTGTTTTAACTTAAAGCTATGTTAGCTTCGTCCGTCTGATTTTATTAACATGAAAACCAGATTAAATCATATTTTTATTCATCGTCACTGTCTTTATTTCTTGCATTTTCTGGTAAAACCTTAGGTACTTATTTCAAAGTGCAAATCGATTTCAATGTGGTATTCATTTTTGGTAACTAAAATGATTGGACACAGGCTCATCAATCTATTCACTTCAGCTGACTACGGATTTTCATTGTGGCGCCTTAAGTCCATAAGCGGACGGACCAAGCTCACCTTCCAAAGATCTTAACAACTAAACTTGATACACATGGATAACATAATGAAAATAAGAGGATAAAAATACCAAAATATATAACACAGCAACACCTATGATCTTACATCATTGAAACACCAAAGATCTATCAACCTTGGATTCCTACTACCACATGTCACATTCAAATTAGCCGTATCACATTTCCTTCCTGGAAACGGCATTATATTGTTTGTCAACCGTATAATAAAGTGAACCAATCCAAAGTGTCGGCGTCTTATCTAATATGTCATATTTAATGCTCTTATTCTTTCTGAACACGGCTAAATAAGGCAGGATAATTATTAGTTTATTTCATAAAACCTTCATACCTCGTTATCCCACATGGAATTCTGTGATTTCTTATGACCTTCTACCGTTTAAGGTAATTACATAGTTTCACAATTTCCGTATAGTAATATTATAGAAACTCCTACGAACAATACGTTCATAACTTTTATATACATAAGTAATAATCAACATCATAATAATAATGATTGTATATAGTTAAGATAGTTTGATCCAGAACTTGCAGTTGCTATTACCACATTGATAATTACAGAAGTATGAAATAGCTAGTCTACAGTAAAGCACAATATTTTCTCAAGACAGACACAAAGAAACACCCAATATAACACATACGCATTTTACAGATAGGCCTTCGCTTCTAAATATTGGAGTGGAGCCCAATAAAAGTATAATTTAACATGTTTAGTAGTTTTGTAACTGGGTAAAAAGCGTGACTGCACAACATTAGCCAAGTCTATTAGATGGAGCAAAACCTTCTCAACACAAACAAAACAACAACAACATCGCAACGAGAGAAATCCGCGACAAGAATTCGCAAACTTGTTTAATCGATTTGCGCGAAAAGTGGTCAGGTATTTCACACGGTCACCAGTCACCGTTGCATGGCGATTTGCTATACATAAGCTTTTTCAATTCTACGACTTGGGAGGTGAGTCCTTCTATGTATCGTTATAATAATTAATTCAGTTAGTTATTAATTACCATAAAAGAATAAAATAATTGCAAAGAATCGAAAAAATGAACCTATTAATGAACATAATTGGGCGTCGCAACATATTAAAAAAAGTATTGCGTTATATTGCCAATAGAATTCTAAAAGATTGATACACACTTTTTTTTATCATTAATCTAGATCTTACGGTTGGCAATATCTATTGTTTCCGATGAGCAATATTCTGTTCGCCACTCTGCCAATCTCATCTTCCTTTATAACTTTCAGTTTGCAACGACCCGGTAAGAATGAGGAAATGTGGCGTGAAGCAAATAACATGTTATTGCCAAACTTTTGCTTCATATACCGGAGTAGATATCTAGGCTAGACTCTGTGTTCAGTGCTGTTGATACCTACCTCGTGGTTGTATTGACAAGTAAACAACATACAATAAAGAAAACAGAACAGCAACCGATGCAAGCACTAGATAGTCAAGTAGTCGGTTTAATACCGGCCTCAGGAAAATTTGACTGAAAGGTTGTCCTCATTCTCAATACGGTTGATGAGATTGGATCCTGTAAAGTATAGTTTTGAGTGTCTTATTTCCCAACCATCCTCACATTCTTCTGCATTGTTGTCGAGTATTTAATTGTCGAACGCAACGCAAAACTATTAATTATTTTATTATTTATTAACTATTAAATAGGAGTCAGGCAAACTACGATATTTCAATTCTTTACCCATCTTTAGATTTGATATTTTTTAAATTGTGTACGAATGAAATCAAAAGACTCCTCAAAACACTTTTCACAAATTGGAATAATAAATATTTACATTTACAAGTAATTGACGTAAAGGTTAAATACTCCTAATTAAGTCTGCATTTTTGTGTCGATTTGCAACATTTATTAGAAATCTGCTGTGATGGGGACATTTTATCCATTTAGCAATTACACGAAGCTATTTTATTCACATGTAATGGTTTGGAGTTGTATGAATATAGGAACGTGCTGTACATCAAACCAGTCCCATTGCCAAATTATTGAATGAACCACATTTCGCCCCACTACTCAACCAGTATCGCAATTCATTTTAAAACCATGTCAATAATTCAGATACAAGTAAGCAATGTTATTCCAGTAATGCACCTTACATGGTAGACTAACAGGGTCCCTGAGACACTTACAGGTGAAACAGACCGGAAACTTGGCAACAATACATGGGCATTCCGCTTCGCCCAGGGAGCTGCCATCTTACTCAATATTCTATAACCGATTAGTTAATAATGTCAGGTGTTATTACGCCTATTCACTTATTAAAACGAGGGAGCGGAGCGACCGAGTGTCTCCATTCAACTTAAACGGCCCTAATTCTGTGATTCTGTCTGTCTGTCTGTACGTCGAAAATCAGCCGAACCGCTGAACAGATTGGGCTGAAATTTTAAACATACATCCGGTACGAGTTTACTGAGAACTGCTAACAAATTCAGCTAGATCCATTGCGATTTAATCCTACAATAAATAAAAATGTGATTTTTTAAAATATCGATAGCATTTGTTTAGTAGCAGCTAGCGGGACGAGATCTACCTGGCTGACATGGCCCAGTGGTAAGCATTAAGCCTACCGCACGGAGGGTGGGGTTCGATACCCGTTTACTCGAACTTTTTTTATATTTTAACACACACATATTATTTTTGAGGGGTGTTAAATGGGAAATTAAACTTAGGTGATTTTGTTTTATCTTGGAAATTTGTTAATGTTTCACGCTAATACGTTTTGAACATGATTCGCATTTTAAATGCTCAATTTAAATAACTAGGGAAACGCCAAAGTGGTTGTTAAACGAGTGATTGAGTGAGTGTTGAGTACCCGGTATCATTCCCCATACTTAGCTTGATCCAGCCTTAGGTATATGGGATGAAAAGGGATGATCCCGGGTACTCAACACTTGGCTCTCTCACTCGTTTAACAACGACCTTGGCGTTTCCCTAGTCTAACTATAGGATGACTGACTGAGAAAGTATTCCGGTAGTTAAGTGTGGTGTGGTACCTTACTAGGAAAACGCTCAGTTGGACGCGTTGTTGAGCGAGCACCGGTACGTGCAACACGACCCGAGTAAGACATTCCCATAATGTTACATACCAATAAGTCTTTAAGGTCTTGACCGATTTAGCTGAAAATTTGAAAAAATAGGAGAGAATGGATAAAATACACCGCCATCTAGAAGACCTTGACATCATTTCCTTGTTAAACTCTTTGGTTACAAATAATACACTGCTTCCTCGATAGTGTTTTGATTACTTCTAGGTGGCAGTGCATAGTGACCTGAAACCACGTGCGCCGTTGCCATGGTAACGGACTTTGTTATAATGTAATTTCCGACTACACTACTTATCGGATCAAAATAAAAATAACATATTCGTGATCGGACGGACATTCTAAATGATTTGGCCACCTCAGATTTTGTCTCCGTTAAAGTTTGAAAAAAAACTTTCAATTAACTTTAATGTAACTTTTTAACTTTTTGAACGATTTTGCCACAAAACTATACAGCAACCCGCCTAGGTGGTATGTACATGTGTGCAAAATTTCAGGTCGATCAGAGAAACGGTGCGACCTGTATCGAAGCAGTAACAGAAAAAAAAAAAAACAGACATTCGAGCCATAAGAGTCAAGTGGAGACGCTCGCTTCGCTCGCTCAAAAATCGCAAGTCTATAAGTTATACATTGTATTTCTTTTTACAACTCATTGAAACTGAAATGGATGGATCAATGATGGGCCAAGAAATGTTAAGAAGTTATTTTCATTTGTTGCTCAGGTGACTGACAGAGTTGCTGTGATAAATAATGGGCCTGGAATAGCTTGAAATAAACATTGCAATTTAAATGAAAAGTTTTATTGAAAACTAATTCTTTGCCATAGCATTGTCCTAGTAAATAAATCTTGAAATTACAACGAAACCATAATTTGAATAATATAGGTTTATAAATATAAAAAAATAAAATTTAGTCAGAAAACGGTGCAAATAATAGCCATTTGGGATCCATTAGCATGATTTAGCAGAGAGAAAAACTATTCACTAAAATTAAAATATTATTAATAAATAAGTGACTGGTATATCGTGTACATAATATTTAAACCTAGGAAAACGCTTAAATCCCGCCGCGTTGTTGGATGAGCGTAATTGGTGCGTTGAGCTGCCATGTGTTATGCGGATTTCCTGTTATTATGTGAAAAAATTATTACTTTGTCGATTTTTTTTTAAAATTAAATAAAATCAAATAAAAAATTAACTTTATTTTTTTATTTTTTTATAAAAAGAAAAAAAATCGTAAAATTGCGATTATTATAAGAAATAATTATTCGATTGCACTCAAATTTTACACATATATATTGATTTATAAAATTAAGGTTTTGTGAAAAAATCATTACAATAGGATAGAGCATGTTGGTGTTATAAGTCAAAGAATTGTTTAAAAAAAGAAAAAAACATGTAAAATTTCGATTTTTATGAGAAATAATTTTTTGATTGCGCTCAAATTTCACACGAATATCTTAATTCATGAAATTAAGGTTCTGTGAAAAAATCATTAAAATCGGATTAAGCATGTAGGTGTTATAAGTCGAAGAAATTTTTTAAAAATCGAAAAAAATCGTAAAATTGCGATTTTCATAAGAAATAATTTTGCGATTGCGCTCAAAAACGTGGCAGTTCTAAGTTCAGAGATTTCGAAGGCCTCCATAAAATTTCATCGCAATTGGAGTATCGGTTTAGCCGGAATCGTGTTAACAAACACACAATAATACAAACAGAAAAAAGAAGAAAAAAAAAACATTCCGGATTTTTTTCTCCAGTGTAGTGAAATGGAATCTTCGCTTCGCTCGCTACGCTCATCCAAAATTTCCCAATGCAAAACAAAGCCAAACATTTTTCACCAAGAAACAATCTATAAGATGGAATGTCAAGATCTAGGTGCCCGTCAGGGCGCCGCAGCCAAGCTGCGGTGCGCTACACACTCAGGCACCTTATACAGCAAGCAGAATTGGGGTGATTTCGAGGAGTCACCCAACCGTCATGAAACGTGATGTGAACTTACTAGGAAAACGCTTAAGTCCCGCCGCGTTGTTGGATGAGCGTATATGGTGCATTGAGATGCCATGTGTTACGCGGATTTTCTGTTGTTCTGTGAAAAAATCATTACTTAGTCGAAGATTTTTTTAAATTAAATTAAATTAAATAAAAAATTAACTTAATTGTTTAAATTAATCGTAATTTTTTTAAAAAAGAAAAAAAACGTAAAATTGCGATTTTCATGAGAAATAATTATTTGATTGCGCACAAATTTCACACGAATATATCAATTCATAAAATTAAGGTTCTGTGAAAAAATCATTACAATCGGATAAAGCATGTAGGTGTTATAAGTCGAAGAATTTTAAAAAAAATCGAAATAAATCGTAAAATTGCGTTTTTTATGAGAAAAAAATTCCCGATTGCGCTCAAAAACGTGGCAGTTCTAAGTTCAGAGATTTCGAAGGTCTCCATGAAATTTCATCGCAATCGGAGTATCGGTTTAGCCGGAATCGTGTTAACAAACACACAAAAATACAGAAAGAAAGAAAGAAAGAAAGAAAGAAAGAAAGAAAGAAAGAAAGAAAGAAAGAAAGAAAGAAAGAAAGAAAGAAAGAAAAAAAAAACATTCCGGATTTTTTTCTCCAGTGTAGTGAAATGGAATCTTCGCTTCGCTCGCTACGCTCATCCAAAAAATCATGGGGATTTAGGTAGTCCTACCTGACAAGACATGCCAAATTTGGTTGGTGTACGAACATTCCTTCTTGGTGAAAAAATGACTTTAAACATACTCAAAATCACTTTAAGGATCTAGGTGCCCGTTAGGGCACCGCAGCCAAGCCGCGGTGCGCTACACACTCAGGCACCTTATACAGCAAGCAGAGTTGGGGTGATTTCGAGGTGTCACCCAGCCGTCATGAAACGTGATGTGAACTTGAAAACTATCAAAATCGAGGGGATTTAGGTATCCGACAACACATGTTAGCTACTGCTAGCTACTGCTACTACTTCAGTCTAATTCGTCAATTTCAATTGCCCAGCGATTCTGACCAAACTAGTGGGGCTACAACGTTCATATTTTACATGGACATTAAGGTAATAGTGATGTAATTCCTTTTGAAAGAAAATGTTAAAAAAATTGCTAGAAGGCTTCCAAATAAAGGTTTTAAATAAGCCTTACAAGCATACAATCAAACATTAACTATATTTACGTGACAATAATCGCCTACATTGTTTACAAAAAGCAGGTCTTTGGACCACTATATTTCTTCATTCTATTGTTAATTGGTAATACCATAGCAATTAAATCGACTTTGATAAAATTATTATATTTTAACAAATAATTTTGCAATGGAACTTGAAAAAGTAATGAGATCCCACACATAACAAAAACTTGTAAAAATACAGCCAAACCTTACATACTCAAAAGAAATGATATCTAAAAAAAGGGCCAAGCTCATCTACCCTTCCACATTTGCGCATTCTTAATTCATAAACGTACAGTGTCCCGAAACAACATCCTTGAAAAGCTTGGCAAAATAGAATTTGCATGACCATTACGATAAAATTAACTAGGAAAACGCAAAAGTCCCGTCGCGTTGATGGATGAGCTTTTTGTAAGTTTTTAGTTTGCGTGGTATCTATTTACTTATCAAGTGCCTTTTGAACGCATTGTTGGTGATTGTTGTCAAGTTTCTATTGTTACTTGTAAATTGTTATTATAAACCTAAAAAAAAAACTCATATTGAAACCTTTATTCTATGGATTCAGGCTAACTTTTTCTACTTTTTCTTTCAAAAAGCAATACATCACCATTACCTTAATGTCCGTGTGAAATATGAACGTTGTAGGTCAGAATCGGCCCAAATGTCACGAAAATATCGCACTAAAAATCGGGAAAAAATCGTAAAAGTACGATATTCATGAGAAATATTTCTTCGATTGTACCCAAAAACGTGGCAAGTCTAAGTTCAGAGATTTCGAAGTTCCATCCAGTTTTCATCAAGATCGCATATGCCGTTTGCCCTGTAGAGAGCGAACAAACAGACAGAAAAACAAACAAAAAAAAAACAAATTAAACATCCGAGCTAAATTTTTTTGGGGGGTCGGTGAAATTGAAGTCTTCGCTTCGCTCATCCAATTAGAAAAAAAGAATTCGGATGAACTATTACGTTTAAATTAATAGTTGCAAATTCTATTTTGCCAAGCTTTTCAAGGATGTTGTTACGGACACTGTACGTTTATGAATTAAGAATGCGCAAATGTGGAAGGGTAGATGAGCTTGGCTTTTTTTTAGATCTCAATTCTTTTGAGTGTGTAAGGTTTGGCTGTATTTTTACAAGATTTGTTATGTGTGGGATAATGTGAGTACAAACAAGGCCATCCATAAACTGGTTATCTATAGGGTACTAGCAACTACGTCACGAATCCAGGAGCATGCCGGGTATTCTCCGCTTCGAGCCCAACTGATGGACAAGCAACGCTCATTTCGCATGTTGACGCCTACTGAATGGCGTGACACTTACCACGCTCTAACTTTTATTCTATTCATTACTTCTAATAGCGATTATTTTTAATTTTTAGACAGCCGTTAACGTGTTATATCAATGTACGTATTGAAATAAAATTTAAGGCTTTTACTTGTTTTTTGTGAAATTAAATTTAACAACTTCAATTGACAAAAACCTAGTGATCGGATTTCGACAAGACCTCTTTCAAAATTTGCATAGGACTGTTTAGACAACAAATAAATAAACTTTCTAGATAGAAAGTGCACTGAACGAAAATTTATAGCATAGGGTAATATGCATTGTATTATGTTATTATCTACTAGGAAAACGCTTAAGTCCCGCCGCGTTGTTGGATGAGCGTAATTGGTGCATTGAGCTGCCATGTGTTATGCGGATATTCTGTTGTTCTGTGACAAAATTATTACTTAGTCGAAAATTTTTTTTTTATTAAATTAAATTAAATAAGAAATTAACTTTATTTTTTTATTTTTTTTATTAATCGTAATTTAAAAAAAAAAATCGTAAAATTCCGATTTTCATAAGAAATAATTTTTTGATTGCGCTCAAATTTTACACTAATATATTAATTCATAAAATAAAGGTTCTGCAAAAAAATGATTACGATCGGATAAAGCATGTAGGTGTTATAAGTCAAAGAGTTGTTTAAAAAAAGAAAAAACCTGTAAAATTTCAATTTTTATGATAAATATTTTTTCAATTGCGCTCAAATTTCACAAAAATATCTAAATTCATAAAATAAAGGTTCTGTGCAAAAATCATTAAAATCGGATAAAGCATGTAGGTGTTATAAGTCGAAGAAATTTTTTTTAAATTGAAAAAAATCGTAAAATTGCGATTTTCATGAGAAAAAATTTTCCGATTGCGCTAAAAAACGTGGCAGTTCTAAGTTCAGAGATTTCGAAGGCCTCCATAAAATTTCATCGCAATCGGATTATCGGTTTAGCCGGAATCGTGTGGACAAACAGACAAAAATACAAAAAAAAAAAAAAAAAAAAAAAAAAAAAAAACATTCCGGATTTTTTTCTCCAGTGTAGTGAAATGGAATCTTCGCTTCGCTCGCTACGCTCACTACGCTCATCCAAAAATACGCACTTTTGACGTGTGAATGAGCCGTGAAAAACTGCACTCTATGCTGTAAATTTTCGTTTAATGCTTTTTCTATCTAGAAAGTTCATTTATTTCTTGTCTAAATAGTTGGATGCATATTAGAAAGAATTCTTGTCGAAATCCGACCAATAGTGTTTTGTCAATTGAAGTTGAGAAGACTTACAGTCGTTGATAATTTTGACATTTATAATGCGTACATTGTTATAACAAGCTAACGGCTGTGTAAAAAAATCAAAATAATCGCTTCTAGAAGGAATGATATGTTTGCTAAATATTACTCCTCTTAAGTTTTGTCCAAATAATGAAAAGTTTAAAAGTTAGAGTGTGATATTTGTTGCGCCGTTCTGTAGGCGTTCACTTACGAAATGAGGCTGCTTGTCCATCGGTAGCCTACGATTTTCGGTCACGTGACTTCTAGCTGTGACGTCACGTGACGTTTCACTAATCCTAAGTAGGCATTATTGTTATTTCACCTTCAAGCAGTAATAAAAAGTATATCAAGTCGATCGAATGGGTTGGAACTGTGTATTAAACACAGTAACGTGATGACAACATGGGTTGTATCATAAGAGGAAGCAATGTGTGAATAAGAACAGGAAGAATGTGGAGTTGTGCATAGCATGGGTAATTATGGAAATAACTCAATCAGGTGTTGCGCTAATAACAGACTTTAATAAGGAGAAGATTTGTACTAATATGTACACAATACAAAATAACAGGTTGTAATTAAAGTTGCACAGAACACGAAGATTGAATTGTGTCTGATAAACTAATTACAAGACACCGACTTGAGTCAGCTCTGGCAAGGGCCCAGCTGACTGACTAGGTCCATGTGAGATGGGGGTTCCAGTGTTAACTCGTTGTCATGTTCACTGCGGCGTCTGTTGGACTTTCTTGTATAAGAACTCCAAGAGATGTTGCAAGTCTCCGGTGGCTGAGGACAGATTGACTTAACCGTAGTATGCTCCAAGGTGTCCACCATAACCGTAGCCGGAGTATCCGGAGTAGGCGAGGGGAGAAGAGTAGGCGGAGTAACCGTAGCTGTGGGCGGGGGCGGCATAAGCCAGGGGTGCGGCGTATCCAGCATATCCAGCGTTCAGGTAGCCGGGGCTACGCTTGGCGATGAAGTGTCCCTTGGCCAGAAGGTGACCGGTCTTGGCCTCAACATGAGCCTGGTGGTGGAAGGCCTTAGCGGCGGCGACCTCGACGGTGTCTCCGGTGGGCAGGGGAGCTCCAGCGGCGATGGCAACGGGGTCGATCAGACGAGCCTCAGAGGCGAGTCCAGCGTGGGCGTATCCAGAGTAGGCGATGGGAGCAACAACGGACCTGGCGTATCCGGAGTAGGCGATGGGGGAAGCAGCGTATCCGGAGTAGGCAAGAGCGGGGCTGATGGCAGAGTAACCCAGACCCTTAGCGGCAGCATGGGCTTGGAAGTGGACGGCCTTAGCGGCGGCGACCTCGACGGTGTCTCCGGTGGGCAGGGGAGCTCCGGCGGCGATGGCAACGGGGTCGACCTCACGAGCCTGAGAGGCTAGGGCGAGGGGGGCGGCGTAGGCGTGGGCAACGGGTGCAGCATATCCGTATCCGGTGTAGCCGACTCCGACGGGGTGGACTGACGCGCTCTGGTAGCCGAAGCTACGGGGGGCGGCGTAGGCGATGGGGGCGGCGTAGGCCGTGGAGTAGGCCAGAGGGGAGGCATACGATGAGGTGTACGCGACACCGTTACCAAGGTAACCGGCGGAGGCGACTGCCAAAAGGCAGGAGAATGCGATCTGAAACAGTAAGACAAGCATGGGCGTCACTCTACCTTGAATGATTGGTTGACATTGACATGTATGGCTACAATGTGTGCTGTTGCTTTTATTTGGGGCAAAACTATCATTAATGTTAGGGTTGCACGTTTTTTTTTTGTAGTTTTAGCTTTTTGTGTTATATAGATTTAACAATTTTGTTCAAAGATTTTCGAAAATATATAATTATGTTAATTAAATAAAATACCACGACTTTGCTTTCAGTTTGAGTTTTTCCTGTCTTATATTGTGCAACATACGTTCAACCATTGAGTATAGTTCTATACTCAATGGTTCAACGTAACATTTTCCCGATAAATACGGTATATAACTTTCGTATGGTATTCGCTATGTCAAAACAATAATTCAATTCCTGTTTCTACACATAAACTTAGAAAATTTAGTTATATATAATTTAAACAGTGCTTGTCTGTGCGTGTGCGAAATGTTTAGTCAGTCGTTCCTGCAGAGTGATTAAGTCGATTAAGCAAACTGCATCTAAAAATGCAGACTAACGGCCAAGGTCAAGATTAGACGGAAGAAAGTCACGTGACAGTGAATAACTTAGAACGTAATTCGTATCATGGGATATTAAAGTTTAGGTACTGTAACTATTAGTTTCAACGGAAAAGCAGTGATGAGAACAGCCCAATTAAAAGTTTGAAAAGTGATCAATTCAAAATTGCGGGAAACATTAATTTGAAGGAAAAGCATAAAAGCTAAACGTAAAGTCTAAAGACTGTTATTTGAAGAAGTTATAAGTCATGTTTAAATTATACACATTGTGTTACATGTGTGGATACTAAGAACATGATTTTCTAAAAATATAAATCAACATATTTTCCGTATCAAAATATCATTAATAAATCAATATTTACAGCGCATATAAAACAAACTGAACTTTTGTCCAGTGTCCATTTAAAAACTTAGTTTTGAATGTTGTAAGATTGCTCCACTTTTGATGAAAGATTTTCGGAAATATAGAGTTGGCTACTTACCACACACTTCATGTTGCTAGGTTCGTCAAGTTAACACTGGAATGAACTACCTTTGAGAGAGTTCGTCCATCTTATATAGTACAGAGCACCCAACTTCTTCTTGTTTTTTATTCAATCTGCATACAGCTGATCGACAATTCGAGGGGGTAATGAGGGGTGTGGTGGGGTGGGGGGAGAGGTTGCCCTTGATGGGCGCGATGTCGTCAAGAATACTTTGCTTATTAGACCGGTACCTCGTTGATCAGATCAGGTAAATATTCATAATGGATGCATCGGGTATAAGGTCACATTTTACCGTTTAGATATAACACATTTAAAAAAAAGAATTATATAATAGAATGTTTAGTCAACGTGGGCTAAAGAATTGGGTAGTACACGTGGAGTTTGGTTTTCTACATTATTAATATTTTAAAATTTAATATTTATTGGTCGTAAGGTTTGTGTCTTCATAGTTAATTTTTTCCCCGGGTTCTATATAGTCAAAGACCAACTTAAATATATAACTCAACTTTATAGTAAACACGATCATCGCAGAGAAACAATGAGATCAATACTTATTAAGTTACGAATTAAGATCATTACTGAGTGAAATTCTTAAATATTTTCATCACTTTATTGTCCGTCTGTCTGTACGTCACGATGAACAACAACACCCGGGGAGGGGGCGGGGCTGGTCCCACCTACAGGACAGTTTCTATCAACCCGGCTCCTCCAGCAAATATAAAGTTGTATAAATCGGTAAGCTTCGCTTTTTATTTTGGGTACTCCTGTACCCAAAAAAGATGGAAATGAAATGAATTAATAAACAAAATATAAAAATTGGAAAAAGAGAAAGAAAGAAAGGAAGGAAGAAATAAAAAAATAAAAAAAAAAATAAAAATAAAATTAGAAATAAAAAATTACCTAAGCTCTAAATGTACTAAACAACAGTATACAATGTAAATTAATTTCTTCAATATATTATTATATTTAAGTCAGCTGTTATTAGTCTATTAGTAGTCTATTATTGACTGTCACTAAGTAAACAGCCTATATTAATAAATAATCAAACTAAACCGTTTTTGATGGGTTAAACCGTTATTTGTTAAAGCTAATAATGGTCGAAAACCTTCAAAGACGATAAATGTTCAGTTGCAAACTTGCAATGACAGTCAGGGAATAGGTCATAGTTAATTTAATTCCCCCACTGAAAATCTGTTATGTGACTAAGTGGGTAAACTCTAAACACCTTTTACTTTTTCTTTAAAGATATATAGATTCAACAGTGATTTCTTTAAAGATTTCTCGGTAATACATAATATATCCATGACTATTTCTTCCCGAATAGATCAAGAAAGAGTAGACAAAGTAATACTAAATTATTGCGAAAAACCAAAGTTTCTTCCACAGAGCACACGTAAATTAATATCCGTTGCCTACATCTATGCTTGGTCCATACAACAAAAACGTTGTAATCAATATATTAACAAAAAAGTTGAAATATAATTTCGAGATTTTTAACCAGGATTTTCTTTTTAATGTTGTTATTACAGATAACTAATTGCCCAATGCGAAACAAAGACGGAAATAAAGAAAAGAATTCTGTGTTGATAGAGGTTATCAAACCTTTCCGGTCCCTAAAGTTTATGGCCCTTGAGCCATAATTTGCCTATTGAGTCTTCATAAAAAAAACGTTACGGTCTGGGAGATAAAATCAAATCAATTTAAATAACCATCATCATCATCATCATGATGACGCCTAGTCATGTTATAGATTCCATACGTTGCTATGCGCAAAGTGGTTATATGGGTGCCGCCAAGGTTGAGAGTTGTTAGCCTAGGCGTGGCCACCGGCCGAACATTGGTTGTGTGAGAGTCAGGTGCTGCTCATTAGCTGTCTGAGACTGACAGTCTGCGCTTCTGTAAGTCTGGCTTAGCTGTCTGATCTGACAGAGTGCGTAAGACTTAGTATGTGCACAACACACATTGCTAATCTATAAGGCAGACTGGCATATCTGACTGATGCGTATGACTTAAAGTACCTCTATAAGGTAGTATATATGGCTTAGCTATGATGACTGAGTGCGTCATACTTAGTGCTGGTCTAAGGCAAAGTCTGGCTTGATCTGATGTTGCAGTAAAGTTAGTATTGCACATATTGCTAATCTATAGCGGCGGCTAAATACTGAAGTATGTTAACTTCTAAACCTAAGTCGAAACAGGTACATGAGATCAGACTAATGCTGACATAAGGCATCGGTTTTCCATAAACATATTTTGACAACTGGTACGACGGCCTTCAAGTCGTCAGTGTTATCTAGAAAACTAATCAGACATTGAGTAAGAAGCCTCTTTAAAAATTTTACAGCGGTCAACGCTCGGGCTCCTCAGTATTAGATTGAACTATACTAGCCATTGAGTAAGGCCCTTTTAGATATACAGCGAGATTACTCAATCAGACTCGGGCTCCGTCATGTTAGCGCATTGAACTCACCACTACGCGAATGCACAAGGCAACTTCCAACAAATGTGGCTTATTGCTAGCACACGAGAGTCGCCAGGTTTGCTTCTGTCTGTGTAAATATGACGGTGATTTGTTTCGAGTAATTGAGCAATTTGTTGTAATTTGTATCACAAAACATCGTTTAACAATAATACTAGATTGAAAATGTAATTAATAGAGAATCACTTCTGTGGGTAAATAATTACAAGGAACAAAATCCAGAAATTAAAATAACAAATCCGACCGGGTATCGAACCCGTGTCTTTCACATTTGGCATCTTAACCACTAGACTAGTGAGAGCGTAAGTAAATAACATATGCATGTACATCTACATACGTGTAGGAATGTGTAACTATTTAATTGTCTCGGGAGTTTTTCTGACTAACAATCCTTAACTCATACCAGAGTTCAGTATTGAAATGTAGTGTCGACTGTTAACGATCTGCACAAGCGCATGATTCGCTACACAACTTCACTTACGGTAATTTTTCTCAAACATTTACAATAATGTAAATTGCCTTTCGTGGCACTAAAACAATAATTCATCCCGTCGTCACGTTCCCGCTGTATGATCGTGCAGCATTCAACGTGTTTCAATGCACCGCACCAAATACTGAATTCTCCAAAATAACAAGCAAGATTGAGATAATTATTACCCTGTGCCTCCAGCATAACCGACAAGTTCGTCAACATCAATCCAATCATGGTGTATGATTTAGCAAGGTCGACGTAATTGCTGCTATTAAATCATTTTCAATACCTCAATGATTTAGTAATATCACTCTCACTATCTCACACCCAATCAGCTAATTCATTTTGTTTTCAACACTCACACCTTACTGTGTATAAATGGTTTTCTTAATGTGTCAAGCGTGATTTTCATAGATGAATTATTGCATGCTTATAAGAACAGAGGAACATAGAATTTATTTACACAAATACAATCAATTCGCCGCTAGGGTGCCGCAGTCAAGCCATGGTAAACGAGTTTGTCCATGCACTTTTTACTGAGAGTTAAGGAGTTTGCTGAAATCACGGGGCGAAATGATAGTGCAGAAATTTAGAAGGAAACATTGGATTTTGAAATGTTATAAAATTAACAACACTTTTGGATGTGTGGCCACCTTTAACAGTATTTTATGAATGGTTATATATGTTTTGATTGGATCGGCTAGAATTTAGTAAAACTAAATATTGTGTCTAAATTATCCATGCTATAATGAGGAATGATGGAATTGAATATAAGAGGCACAATCGGAAGACACATAATCTTGGGATACTATAGATCTGTGTACCATTCTTTCGGTTGTGCGCGTTCAAAACGATAGATTTCAGCAAATTTCTTTGCTTTCACATGGCCCCAAACCAAAAACCCTTTTAATAACGGATTTTAAAAAAAACATGCCTGATGTAAGCCACGATCTGTGAACCAAAGTTAAAGTGCAAGGCTTTTAGATACCATACCAATATCATCCATCTAGATCATCTTTGGTTGACGATCGGTTCGGCTCGTTCATATTCGAATCACGTGAGAGTTTTACGTGATATTATACAACCAGACAATAACTGAAACACTTCGCACTTGTAAATTGCTGATTTCAATCTTGGCAGGCGGATAATATGTAACGGCACTCCTTCATGTTGGAAGGAGACCAATAGTTTATACCGGCCTCGCGACAATGATTAACTTGTAAATAACCAGTGGGAAACATGTTTCGAACACAATTGACATATAAGGCGACGATTATAAAATCCTTTACAAGCGTGACCATGAGGCATTCAATAAGCTTATTATATGTTCTAAGCTTGTTTTTGTTTAGTTTCCTTTAGTTGTATACACGTGTTTATCACATTGGATGAAAATAATAATAATATGTAACGAAGAAACATGAAAACTCAAGTTCATGGTTTTTCGAAAGTGCATACATTCTATGCTGCTTTTGAAAGAAAATGCGTGACCATATTTTAAAACAAAATCATTAATATCGAATAAACATTATGTGACGTCCACCTTCTACAGAACAGGAAGCAGACTAGATAGTAACCATTTCTAATTCCACTTCTCCCAGAGTTCAAGATGACAGGGGAAAATAAGTGCAATTATGTAATGTTTTATGATTTTTTTATTGTATTTTATGAGCAATATACAAGACCGTACACATTTATAATAAAAAAATAAAGTATTTACAAAAATCAAATGGTGTAACCAGTCGAAAATCAAGACATGAAATGAAGATAGCAAGTAGTCTGAAAGCAGCTCTGACATGGTTAAGTGTCCAGCTGATGACAGGAAGTAGTAAGGAACTCTCCAGTGTGAATCAAGTACATTAGGTTTGAGCCGTTCCTGAACTTCCTCGCTAGAGGACTACAGGAGGAGATTCAAGGGAAGTGGTGGGTGTAGGGTTGACTTACAGGTACAGGCCTCCAAGGTGTCCGCCATAACCGTAGCCGGAGTATCCGGAGTAGGCGAGGGGAGAAGAGTAGGCGGAGTAGCCGATGCTGTGGATGGGGGAGACGATGGGGGAACGGAGGTAGCCGGGGCTACGCTTGACCAAGTAGTGACCCTTGGACAGGAGGTGTCCGGTCTTGGCGGCATGGTGGGCCTGGGCGTGGAAGGCCTTAGCGGCGGCGACCTCGACGGTGTCTCCGGTGGGCAGGGGAGCTCCGGCGGCGATGGCAACGGGGTCGACAAGACGAGCCTCGGAGACTAGGCCAAGAGGAGCACCATAAGCCAGACCCTTAGCGGCAGCATGGGCCTGGGCATGGGCAGCCTTAGCGGCGGCGACCTCAATGGTGTCTCCGGTGGGCAGGGGAGCTCCAGCGGCGATGGCAACGGGGTCGATCAGACGAGCCTCAGAGACGAGTCCGGCGTGGGCGTATCCGTGAGCGATGGGGGCAATGGCGTGGGCGTATCCGTGGGCGATGGGGGCGGCGTAAGCCAGACCCTTAGCGGCAGCATGGGCTTGGGCATGGGCGGCCTTAGCGGCGGCGACCTCAATGGTGTCTCCGGTGGGCAGGGGAGCTCCGGCGGCGATGGCAACGGGGTCGATCAGACGAGCCTCAGAGGCGAGGGCGAGGGGAGCGGCGTGGGCGTATCCATAGGCGAGGGGGGCAGCGTATGCAACGCGGACGGGGTGGGGGGCGGAGACGAGGGGGGCGTTGTAGGCGACAGCGGGAGTGCCGGGGTTGGAGACGGCGTACCCTAGGGCGCCGGCGTAGACTCCACCAAGGACTCCGTTGTAGAGCTCTCCCTTGTAGGAACCATCGTCGTACGCTCCGTAAGCGACGGCGTTGTTCAGGTAGCCGGCGGAGGCCACGGCCAACAGGCAGGAGAATGCGATCTGAAACCACAAAAGTTGGTATTAATATGAGCTATATTAAATATCTTACCTCATGTGTATCACTACTTCATGCCTACCATTCAAATACTTTAAATTATTGCCTGACAATCTACAAGGAATTCATGCGAATAACAGATTCTCACTCAAAGATGTATTATAGGTAGAGGTAATGAAAAATGGTGATATAAAAACGCAAATTTCGTTTTTAAAAACCCAAATTTCGCGTTTTTCGCGATTTAAAAAAATCGACAAAAACGTTTTGAAAAAAAAAACGGAGCCCCTTAAGGAAGGGATGACATCGATTCCAAAAAGTTAGAATCGATCATTGTGACCTAAAAATCGATTCAGAGTCGATTCCCAACAAATAATAAATATTTGTATGCACCGTTATTTTGGTGGACTATTTCCGCGGAGTCCATATACGTGCCGTTATTTCCGCGGTCTACGCGATTTCAAAATGTGTTTTTTCCATCTCTAAATGATGTAAATCGTCGACAATATTACATTTTAGGCAATAAAAAGGACATTTAAAAAAATTCGCGAATTTCGTTTTCACCATTTTTCACTACCTCTAATTATAGGCAATACGTATTATGTGAATTTTTACTTTGGCTTCAATCTGGAAGGCTAGAGGCGCTATTTTGAAATAAAAATGCACTGCAGAATACATCAAGCATTGTTTGCCTGCGTATGTTTTATTTACTTGTATAAAACATTATATTATCAAGATTTCATTTAAACAGATTTTTAAATTAATTAATTAATTTTTTATTTGGTGTTACAATTGGATGCAAAACTGATTGAATTTTCTTTCTGGACGCTGGGTTGAAATTAGTTAAACGTTGAATTGCAATTTTAAATTGAAAGTTTAATGTTGATCATTTTTGACAGAATTACGAGTACATTGATGTTATTGTAAATTTTCTTGAAAATTTTCTTTTCAAATTCTTGTAAATGTAAATTTTCTTGCCTATGAGGTAACTTCACTTTTCAGCTTTTAACAATCCATCTTCGTTGTATTGTTTGTGAACGTCTCTCATTTTATGAAAATATAACAATTTAGATATCTTAATCTTACAGATGCGCTATGCTGATCTAAATCAGATTATGAGTTGTGCTGTTTGAGGAAATGATCAAGTTCGAAGGTTAATAATGTTAATTGAAGTTCTTCATTATGTTCAATGGAGCATTCATTTTTTCTCAAACTCTGATCTAATTCCAAAGAGGGTACTTTTTAAACATTTTTGTGAAAGAAAATGGATTTTGTGGTGACAATGAAATTTAAAGTATAACGAAAGTTAAGTGAAAAATGTCATCATCTCATTAGTATTTCCAATACCGGTTTCATTTCAAATTCCGTTACCTCGGGCGGTCCCGAAGAGACAGCTAGAGTGCTAGACAGTAAGTGAAATATGTTGTATGGTCTGAGATTGAATCTATCTATATCTACCCAAACAGATGTCGAGCCCCAGGTAATCTGCTAGGCCTATAACCCACGCGATAAATATGTCGCATCAAGTATATTAATAACACCATTTGAACTATCAAACTGAGAAGGTGGTAATGGGTGTAAATTTTAATACTTGAATGGAAAATTATGAACACAAATTAGATCATTTAAAATAAGGAAATCCTCGTTTAAAAATCATTTTGATATGGCGAAACCGCAAAAGAAACGAAAATTGTGAGAAATGTAAACAAAACAAAAAACACGAATTAGCTCGGTAAACGAAATCGGAAAAAAGTTTTGCAAATATCAAAGTTTGTTCATAGCTATTGCGACAAAACGCAATCTTTTGAATATTAATACGAAATTTAAACCTATATGCATGTATTTCTAGAGTTACAAGTATTTGTAGTAGTAGTTGTTGTTGTTGTTGTACTCACCACACACTTCATGATAAGATTGTTCTTCAAGTCAACACTGGAGAGAACTGTGTCATACTCGTCGACGATCCGAGGTTTTATACCCCTACAGAGTTTGTTTCCGCGATTGCGATGGTCTAGTTTCCACGGTGAAAGATGGAGTCGCGCGCCCTTGAGGCGGCACAAGGGTGGGGACATCTGAGCAACCTCGACGAGCACCGGAATGTCTGATGCAACAATCGATGTACATTGGCGTTCGATTGTTTACAGTTAGATACACGATGTGCTAAGCACGTGGATTGTCTAAACCAGTAGCTTGAAGGATTAATCAACTGACATTTACCGAAACAGATGCGGAACACGTAAAACTCTCAACTTTTATGTTATTAAATTTTTTTAGAATATATAAATCTATAAACAAAACGTAGATGAAAATATCATCTGTAAATTAATAACTGATATGCATATTTCGAGGCAATCGAAAAAAATACAAAATTTGTTTACTCTTTGGTTTAGTTATTTACGATTTAATGAATAAATCACAATATTTCACTAACTTATTTAAATATTTTAAATGTGGAAACTATTTCAACGTTAAATGTAAACGTATTTGCGTTTGTAGACAACAATGTTATCGAGCGATCCACTGCTTTCTCGAGCTGCGCCCGTAGGTGGAATTTTTAATATTTTAATACAATTCAGAAGTTAAAAAATCCATTCCGACCGGGGTTCGAACCCGGGTCTCCCACATTCCAGGTAGGCGCCTCTAAGCCAACCATTCAGATCTATAGAATGCCACTACAATTCAGAAGTTAAAAAGTTACCATCTCGGTGGTCTAGTTGGCTAAGTCGCCTACCTGGAATGTGAGAGACCCGGGTTCCAATCCCGGTCGGGATGGAATTTTAAATTTACAAATTGTTTTAAATATCTACTGCTTTGTCATATTAATGAGTTAGTTATTTACATTTCGTAAATAAATGCACACAAATTATAACAAATAAGTAGTATGAAATATTGTCGTCCAGAGTAATGAATCCTGTCATTTTAAAGTTATTTATCGAATTAATTTCAAATCACCTCGCCCGGAAATTGAGCCCGGGTCTCCCGCTTGTTGGTTGGTCAGATATTCTGTATCCATCAATACAATATGAATAATGTACCAACAACGGCTTGCAAGTGGAATACCCGGGCTTAATCCCTGATCGAGCTGGATTTTTAAAATTCTCGATTGTTACTGGTTTAGATATACTTTTAAGATTTCATATAATTTACTAATCATAATTATTATTAAACAATAAAAATGGTTAATACATCATTAACATTATTTCTTCTAGAACTAGAAAATAGATTAGTTTTTAGTTTTATAGTAATAATAAATAAATTAAAAATACCAGATTGTAATAGGGTAACCACGAACAAGTATTTTTCCTTATGTGGTTGCCCTATACTTCCTCGACAGAACCATACTCTTTGAGAACTGTACCTATGTGTCTTAATAATTTGAATTGAATTGAATTGTTGTTGTTTCTGGGTTTGGAGGTGGATTGTAAAATTAATCATGAATATAAATTAACTTCATTAATAATTTACATTATTCAGATATCAAATTAACTCTCATGTGACTTGCAGCAACGTAATGATGCGCCTACATAAGACCGTACTTAACAGTTGGTTGTATTTCCGTATAGTTTCTACGGCCAAAAGCCACCTGCCCTTGAGAAATACCAAGTGTGAGGACATTGAGGGTACCGTGTCGGGATCTGGAATGCGTTTATTAGTGCAACAATGATTGGCATTTCAAGCATCGATAGTTCACAGCTAGAAACTTAATGAGTAGCCAATTAACAGTATGTGTAACATGAATGATCTAAACCGGTAACAACTTTAGTCAACAAGTCCTTGATGTTGGTTTCTATTTGGCATGTATTGCCGTTGTCTGTGAAACGATAATTAATTGGCTTCTTTATGTGAATGGGATTTTGTTTTGAGTTAGTCCCAAGCTGGAAGTTTTAGTCTTTTAGAAGAAATTAATGCACACGATAAAGAAATGGACATGATTGGCATAAACAACAAGTTTAAGCAGCTACAATATTATAGGTATAAAAAAATGAAACTATATAACAGGTAGTAACGTTATAAATACAAATCATTGGACTTTCCACTGTTATTAATATCTTTATTTAAAATATGATATATTTTCGACTCCTTTACAGGAGTCTTTATCAAACCAACAATTAAAAAACCACTCCTGTAAAGGAGTCGAAATATCACATTTTAAATAAAGATATTAATAACAGTGGAAAGTCCAATGATTTGTATTTATAACAATATTATACAACTAATAAAATAATAAATGCAGCCATTATACAGGAAGCCTCTAATCCCCTTAAGATATGCTTCAAGAGCCAGACAGGTGTTTCCGTGATTCTTAGGATAGTCTGACCTTGGATTAATAAAACAGTGGGTAGTCTTAATTACCCAGTCTAATATTTCAAAGCGTTTCTTAGCGTTTGATGCCAAAAAAATAATTGGTTTCCTTTGTGTCGTGTGAGAAGTTTTCATAGGACTACCTTGTACAGAACATTATCGTTTAAACCAGTATTCATCCAGTATTCGGTGCATCAACAAGTGACATGCGGTCCGTCCTTGATTTAAGTTGGCAATTCGTATCTCAGACTAATGTTGGCATAAGTAGTTTTTTTAATCGACAACTTAAATTATTGGACGACTTCGTACTTAATGTATTTCAGCCCGAGAAGTCGAATTCGTTTCAAGTAACAATGTGATTTACGATCGAAGTGTTTATGGTTAGAATAATGTTACTCACAAAAAAATTGAAGCATACCTGCACATATTAAAACAGGTTTGTGAGAGAATGACAATAAAGTGAGAATAAATATGTTCACATTACACTATACTAGGAAAACGCTCAAGTCCCGCCGCGTTGATGGATGAGCGTAATTTTTTTTAAACGAAAAAAGCGTAAAATTGTGATTTTTTTAATAGATCATTTTTCGATTACGCTCAAATTTCACACGAATATATTAACTCATAAAATTAAAGTTCTGTGAAAAAATCATTACAATCGGATAAAGCATGTAGGTTTTATTCGTCGAAGAAATGTTAAAAATTGAAAAAAATCGTAAAATTGCGATTTTCATAAGAAATAAATTTTCGATTGCGCTCAAATTTCACACGAATATATTAATTCATAAAATTAAGGTTCTGTGAAAAAATCATTACAATCGGATAAAGCATGTAGATGTTATAAGTCGAAGAATTTTTTTAAAAATCGAAAAAAATCGTAAAATTGCGATTTTCATGAGAAATAATTTTTTGATCGATTTTTCCCCCCGTGCAGTTCTTCCTTTAGAGATTTCACAGACCTCCATAAAATTTCATCGCAATTGGAGTATTGGTTTAGCCGGAATCGTGTTCACAGACACACAAAAATACAAAAAAAAAAATACAAAAGAAAAAAAAAAAAAAAACATTCCGGATTTTTTTTCTCCAGTGTAGTGAAATGGAATCTTCGCTTCGCTCGCTACGCTCGCTACGCTCATCCTATTAATTGTCGGAAAGACATAAAATATTACATGCAAAAAAATATTCAAGTTTATATTATTGATATTTTTTGTATCATTTGATATCATTTATATTATACTTGTTTCAGAAGATTTATTTTTATTCGTGAAGCTAGGTATTACAAATAACATTGGCATAATTGAAAATGAAGAGTAAATCAAATTTGAAACACGCACGCAGAGCGCCAAGTAGAACGCAGATTAATGAGGCAGTTAAGTAAAACATAAAGATAAATTAAAACCGGGTCTTTAGTCAGAGTGGATTCAAATACCCGTAACTTGATATGATTACTTGCTTCATCTCTTGCATTTTTGGCGAGAGGTTACTAATTAATCCCTTGTTTTAGAATCATTAATACTTAAATAGGTTACCTTGTTGTGGATTATGTTCGAAGAGAACGGAAAAAAAGAAGATTTAGGTTATCTCGACGAAGTTGTTGCAGATTTTGATAGCAGCATATTTAAAAAAGTACAAATGCCCGGGATCATCTTAATTGTCAGTATAGTAATTCCCAAAGGCTATATTGAAACTAGTTATAAATCCCAGGAATAGCCTTTGACTAAAGTAACCTTGGAATCAGATGGTCGACCAGCCAGACAGCTGTTCGAAAACAATTAACTCCTTTGCCAAATTTTCTTTCAAATATGAATCTAGATCATTTACATAATGTATTTCCGAGAAAAAGCAGTTAATAATTTGTAATCTATACCGGATTCGTGCTACCCCTAGGTAGAAATAAGTGTAGGTGTAGCTAATAACTTTGCTTTTATATGAGAAATAACATAAATAAAATAACGATTATAAGGAGAGGCAACCCTCTTGGCAAGGGGCCTATATATACACGAGTAACCACTAGCCATCATCTGCTGTGACAGCGCAAAATATGTTGTGGTAAATTAAAAAGAAAGTCCAAAGATGGCTGCATGAAAATATAAGTACATGATAGTTACAATTAGAAGTAAGTCAGATGGCAATTATCTTAAAATGCGCAAATAAGCAAGGCAGGTTTTTATGTAAGGGTATTTATTGCGTTATTAAGTTCACAATACAAACAAGTACATAACAAAGATTAAACAAAGTTAAAGAGAAGTCTTTCTAAAGAGAAAGACAAAGACATATAATTTAACAACAGCTCTGACAATATGTCCAGCTGTTGTTAGATGTGACACTCTCCAGTGGAAGTCGGGGTCAATTTAGATCATGCTTATGAAGGAGTAGCATGAAGGAGGAATCAGTCTTAAGATGAAGATGTCCATTGAACTTAACCGTAGTATGCTCCAAGGTGTCCACCATAACCGTAGCCGGAGTATCCGGAGTAGGCGAGGGGAGAAGAGTAGGCGGAGTAACCGTAGCTGTGGGCGGGGGCGGCATAAGCCAGGGGTGCGGCGTATCCAGCATATCCAGCGTTCAGGTAGCCGGGGCTACGCTTGGCGATGAAGTGTCCCTTGGCCAGAAGGTGACCGGTCTTGGCCTCAACATGAGCCTGGTGGTGGAAGGCCTTAGCGGCGGCGACCTCGACGGTGTCTCCGGTGGGCAGGGGAGCTCCAGCGGCGATGGCAACGGGGTCGATCAGACGAGCCTCAGAGGCGAGTCCAGCGTGGGCGTATCCAGAGTAGGCGATGGGGGAAGCAGCGTATCCGGAGTAGGCAAGAGCGGGGCTGATGGCAGAGTAACCCAGACCCTTAGCGGCGGCATGGGCTTGGAAGTGGACGGCCTTAGCGGCGGCGACCTCGACGGTGTCTCCGGTGGGCAGGGGAGCTCCGGCGGCGATGGCAACGGGGTCGACAAGACGAGCCTCAGTGGCGAGTCCGGCGTATCCTTGGGCGTATCCGGAGTAGGCAATGGGGGAAGCAGCGTATCCAGAGTAGGCAAGAGCTGGGGTGATGGCAGAGTAACCCAGACCCTTAGCGGCGGCATGGGCTTGGAAGTGGACGGCCTTAGCGGCGGCGACCTCGACGGTGTCTCCGGTGGGCAGGGGAGCTCCGGCGGCGATGGCAACGGGGTCGACAAGGCGAGCCTGGCTGGCCAGGGGAGCGGCGTATCCGGAGTAGGCGAGAGCGGGGCTGCCGTAGCTTGCGTACCCCAGGGCTCCGTTGTAGCCGAGGGCTCCGTTGTAGAGCTCTCCCTTGTAGGAACCATCATCGTACGCGCCAAAGGCACTGACGACGGGGCTGTTCAGGTAGCCGGCGGAGGCCACGGCCAGCAGGCAGGCAAATGCGATCTGGAATGAAACAGAAACTGAAATAAGTTTCACTTTCCTAAAAATCCAATTTGTTACTAAAAAACTTTAATCGTTTACTTTTTTCAGTGCGAGTCATTAATAAACCACAGACTGCTACATGCAAATTTGCAGCAACTGGTGATCGATGCCTGAACAACGCTATACGTACCGATGTGCTACCATTTGTGCTATCACGATATCATGCAATATACTGATTCTCACAACAATTTGTATTTATTTTGTATTTTTTATATGAACAATAAATTATCATCTCTAATTTAGATGTAATCAATAATTGCAAGTATATTAATTAATAGATAGCCCATGCACAACTAACAAGTTTCCAGTCTCCTCTATTGATGCAATATGGACATAGTTTTGCAAATTCTTTAGACAATGACCATGAAAATTTTTCACTTTAATTTGTTCAAATACTCCTCATACTATGAGTTAAAACAACTTCAAAAGTAGGTAACAAGTATCGTAGTGTGACTTACCATACACTTCATGGCTAGACTGTTCTTCGAGCTTACACCGGAGAGAATGTACCTTCCACCCCGTCAGCCCCACCTTATATACCTCCGCGCACTTGGTTGGTACTGGGAGTTTCCATTCACTTGTTACCCTCAACTACACTGTTCAGATCGACCGACCTTGACGGAGCCTGGGCTAGGTCCTCGTAACATAGCGGGACCGGGACGTAATTGAGCTCTAGATTGACATTTACGCGTAACAGTTTTAACAAGGTTTCGGCCTATACACACAAAGCTGTCTTGCAAGTATTTATAGAGTATTGGTTCATACATTATGTTTGACGATTTTATTCTTACGGTATTACAATATGACGTTTAATATAGTAACGTGAAGACTAACCACTGGTTAATATGGTTGACGATTTTATTTTTACAGCATCATCTGTCGTTAAGTTACGTTAAGACACAATAACCCATTGATATTTAACGGCGCGAGCGTAGCAAATTGAAGCGTCGAAAATCCAGTTCAAGATGGCGATTTGGCGTTTTAATTTATGATTTTTTAAAGCAATAAAGTATTTTACTGGATTGTGTGATATGGTTTTAGCTTGTGCAGCATGATATTGAACAAACAGAAACAATAAGAAGTTATTGCATAAGGGAATTTAGTAATCATTTGATGTAAAAGGCTAGTATGCTCAGCTGTCAAACTGGCGGCCATCTTTAAAAATATTCGGTCTACAAATCGCTCCTATTTAATTAACATGCAAACTGGAATTTCAAGATGGCTTCTAATTGTCACGGAAGTGGACCACTGACTGCTAATCTAGCCTACTATAGGTGTTAAGATATCTATGCAAAAACCCATGTGCATGCTGATTGGTAATTGCTTAGTTTTGCTTAGAAAATATTCATGACGGTACAATAAGGTATTTATCCAGTTTAGGAATTAAATTGCTTTATGAACAGTTGCTAAAGTAAGAATTTGCAAGTTATTAGTATACAACAAAAAATAATCAAGAGTTGACGTGACTTTTTTTGTTAGATTTTCTTTTGTTTGTTTTTGTGTGTTGTTGTTTTTTGTCTGTTTGTGTTCGTTTGTTAATTAAGCATGCTTGTGCTATTCGGTCTGTCTACCCATCCGTCTTTCTGTTTGTGCGAGTGTCTCGGTTCACGGCCCGACCTCGGATTGACACGCACTCTTGTTGGCTTAAAACATTGTTGGTGACCTTTGGAGTCAGAGAGGGGTTAAATGTAGATTTCTATCAACTCGGCACATATATCAACAATATAATAAAGTAAATACAAAGCTAAGTAACGGTAAGCTTTGCTTCCTATTTCGAGTTCTTTCTCACCCGTACGTTTTATTAAAGTTACAAGTTTTTATCCTGCTGTCGGTCATCTGCGTTTATTCCGGAGTTCATTGCAGCAACTCAGGGTGCAAATCCCAGTTCAAGCAATAGATACTTGAACTACTGAAATGGAACTTAAAACAACATTAAGGATAGTGTTGTATACGGTGACTTGGAGGTGTCCTATAGTGGAGGGCATAGATACTAGTGGAGGGCCGCAATAGAGGGCGGCAATAAAGAGTCACTCCGGAAAAAAGATGTTGTGAACTAATTAGACACACAATTTAACAATATTTCTGTTCACTGAAAATGTAATGAGTAAAATCTTATAGATTAAGACTATTTCGACAGTGGGGAAATCCAGAACGATACAATTAACACAACTGTTTAGGGGAAATAAAAAATACAAAGTGATCATATAAATGTAATGCAACAGAAAGATCTATGCACAACAATATGTTTTCTTCAATTCCCCTTTTTAGAGTGAACAAAATAGTATAAATTAAAAAAAAGTAATAGTAAGAATAACTAAGAAAGTAGTAGTAGTGGTAATAGTAATTTTAGTAAAAAGCAATCTTAGCCAAAAATAAAATTGGACAATAATTTTGGTAATTTCTCGTTGCTTCCTTTGTACCAAAAGTGGGACTTCAATAATTTTATCCGGTCATAATTACCTCGAAAGTTATAAATATACATTGCGAACTCGATAAAGAGGGGTTGAACGGATTTTTTTTTGTTGGTTTATTTGGATTAAGGACGCGTCAACCGTTAGGTCATAATGCACCACTCTAGCCTAAGGGGAAGGGGGGGGGGGGGAAAGAGGGTCACACGGCAAATATCGCCTCCTTAAATTAATTTCAAACTTCAGTTCGCCCTAGCACACCATTCAACGTAGGTATAGTTGTGTTTTTGTGACATTTATCTTCAACATGTGTCCTAGAAGCTGACTGAGGGAAAAAAGGAGTGTTTTTCAATTGTTGTTCCTGCGATTTTTTTAATTTGCCGCTATTTTGTACCGATTAGTACCGCAAAACAAAATCGTAGGAAAGACAATTGAAAAAAAAAACTCTTTGTTTCTCTCAGTCAGCTTCTAGAACACAAGTTGAAAATTTATGTCGCAAAAACACAAATAACTACGTTCAATGGTGTGCTAGGGCGAACTAAAGTATGAAATTATTGAAGAGGCGTTATTTTCCGTACGCCCGATCGGATTTAATTTTTAAACTTTCGATTTTCTAATAGAGCTAGGTTTCAAAGCCATTCACTAATTTTTTTATTTGGTTGCATATTTGAGAAAATAGATACACGCGGTTGATTCCCATTAATTGGATGAGCGTAGCGAGCGAAGCGAATAATCCATTTCACTACACTGGAAAAAAAAATCCGGAATGTTCTTTTTTTGTATTTATGACTGTTTGTTAACACGATTCCGGCTAAACCGATACTCCAATTACAATGAAATTTTATGGAGGCCTTCGAAATCTCTGAAATTAGAACTGCCACGTTTTTGAGCGCAATCGAAAAATTATTTCTCATGAAAATCGCAATTTTACGATTTTTTTCATTTTTTTAAAATTTCTTTGACTTATAACACCTACATGCTTTATCCGATTTTAATGATTTTTTCACAGAACCATAATTTTATGAATTAAGATATTCTTGTGAAATTTGAGCGCAATCGAAAAATTATTTCTTATGAAAATCGAAATTTTACGTTTTTTTTTTCTTTTTTTAACAATTCTTTACTTATACACCTACATGCTTTATCCGATTGTGATGATTTTTTCACAGAACCTTAATTTTACGAATTAATACATTCGTGTGAAATTTGAGCGCAATCGAATAATTATTTCTTATTGAAAACGTAATTTTACGATATATTTCTTTTTTAAAATAAATATTAATTAAAAAAATTAAAAATTAAAGTTTATTTTTTATTTAATTTAAATTAATTTTAAAAAATCTTCAACTTAGTAATGATTTTTTCAAATAAGAACAGAAAATCCGCACAACACATGGCAGCTCAATGCACCAATTACGCTCATCCAACAACGCGGCGGGACTTAAAGGGGCTAAAAACCCCAAAAATTATTCTTTACCACGTGATCTATAGCACAATACTACACTTAAATGACCGTTTGAAAAATTACATCTTGTAACTGTGATTTAACACAAATTTTTTAATTTTTTTGATCCAGAAATTGGCGAAAATTGGTGTTTTGGAAAATTTCCTAAATCGGCTTTAACCTGCTTCTTTTTTAGTCCACATAAATACTAGAGCATAGTATCAATCTAAAATGCCCCTTTATAACATCGTGTCTTGAAACTGTGCCCAAATATACCCTCAAACACGCAAAAATATGCATTCCAAAATCCCACCCCATCTTGGTAATCAGCATATTTTGACCGAACTACTTGCCCAAATTACAAAATAAAAATATAGAGAATTTACAGAAAAAACTGTCGAGTACGTCAATAATGGCCAATATATTTTTGGATCAAAATCCTCCAAGGTCACGGGGCATAAAGATCGTCCCCATGTTATTTATTATGAGAGATTTTTGCCGATGGGACCTAGCTCGAAAAATGTCATGTTTGGCAATTTTTTGGGAGGTCATGGTGGCCCCAACAATTTTTCTGTTAATTGCTAAATTCATTACTAGTTAGGTTGAATGAAATATATTTTTTGAGTTTAGCGGTTAAATACCCCTTTAAGCGTTTTCCTGGTTATAATTGAATGAGCGTAGCGAGCGAAGCGAAGATTCCATTTCACAACACTTTAGAAAAAAAATCCGGAATGTTTTTTTCTGTATTTTTGGCTGTTTCTTAACACGATTCCAGCTAAACCGATACTTCAATTAAGATGAAATTTTGTGGAAGCCTACGACATCTCTGAACTAAGAACTGCCAGGTTTTTGAGAGCAATCGAAAAATTATTTCTCATGAAAATCGCAATTTTACGATTTTTTTTAATTTTAAAACAATTCTTCGACTTATAACACCTACTAATTTATCCGATTGAAATGATTTTGTCATAGAACCTTAATTTTATGAATTTTGCTTATAACAGCTACATGCTTTATCCGATTGTAATGATTTTTTCACAAAACCTTAATTTTACAAATAAATTTATTCGTGTGAAATAAAAGCGCAATAAAAAAATTATTTCTCATGAAAAGCTATTTTACGATTTTTTTCGATTTTTACAACATTTCTTCGACCTAACACCTACATGCTTTATCCGATTGTAATAATTTTTTCACAGAACATACATTTATGAATAAATATATTCGTGTGAAACTTGAGCGCAAGCGAAAAATTATTTCTTATGAAAATCGCAATTTTACGATTTTTTTCGATTTTACAAATATTCTTCGACTTTTAACATCTACATGCTTTTTTCGATTGTAATTATTTTAACACAGAACCTTAATGTTATGAATTAATATATTTGTGTAAAATTTGAGCGCATAAGAAAAATTATTCCTCGTGAAAATCGCAATTTTACGTTTTTTTCTTTTTTGATAAAAAAAAATTACAATCATCCAGCATCGCGCCTGAAAAAGCGTTTGCAGTAAATTTGGAGACTATCCCGGATTCGTGGTACTCCCAGGTAGAGATAGGTGTAGGTGTTGCTAATGACTTTGTTTTTGTATGAGAAATAACTTAAATAAAATATGGATTAGAAGGAGAGGCGAACCGCTTGGCAAGGGGCCTATATATATAAACACGAGTAACCACTAGCCATCATCTGCTGTGACCGCGCAAAATATGCTGCAGTAAATTAAAAAGAAAGTCCAAAGATGGCTGCATTTAAATATACACTAGGAAGCTTCGCAAACGCTTTTTTAGGCACGTTGTTTTATGAGCGAAATTGTTTAAAAACGAAAAAAAGCGTAAAATTGGGATTTTCAGAAGAAATAATTATTTGATTACGCTTTAATTTCACACGAATATATCAATTCATAAAATTAAGGTTCTGTGAAAAATCATTACAATCGGATAAAGCATGTAGGTGTTATAAGTCGAAGAAATGTTTTTAAAATCGAAACAAATCGTAAAATTGCGATTTTCATGAGAAATATTTTTTCGATTGCGCTCAAAAACGTAGCAGTTCTAAGTTCAGAGATTTCGAAGGCTTCCACAAAATTTCATCGCAATTAGAGTATCGGTTTAGCCGGAATCGTGTAAACAAACACACAAAAATACAGAGAAAAAAACCTTCCGATTTTTTTCTCCGTGTGTAGTAAAATAGAATCTTCGCTTCGCTGGCTACGCCCATCCAACAAAATAAACAAGGCAAGTTTCTATGTAAGGGTATTTATTGCGTTATTAAGTTCACAATACAAACAAGTACATAACAAAGATTTAACAAAGTTAAAGGGAAGTCTTTCTAAAGAGAAAGAGCTTAAAGACGAAGACATATAATTTAACAACAGTTCTGACAATGTGTCCAACTGTTGTTAGATGCGACACTCTCCAGTGGAAGTCGGGGTCAATTTAGATCATGCTTTTGACGGAGTAGCATGAAGGTGGAATCAGTCTTTAGATGAAGTTGTCCATTGAACTTAACCGTAGTATGCTCCAAGGTGTCCACCATAACCGTATCCGGAGTATCCGGAGTAGGCGAGGGGAGAAGAGTAGGCGGAGTAACCGTAGCTGTGGGCGGGGGCGGCATAAGCCAGGGGTGCGGCGTATCCAGCATATCCAGCGTTCAGGTAGCCGGGGCTACGCTTGGCGATGAAGTGTCCCTTGGCCAGAAGGTGCCCGGTCTTGGCCTCAACATGAGCCTGGTGCTGGTCGGCCTTAGCGGCGGCGACCTCGACGGTGTCTCCGGTGGGCAGGGGAGCTCCAGCGGCGATGGCAACGGGGTCGATCAGACGAGCCTCAGAGGCGAGTCCGGCGTGGGGCGTATCCAGAGTAGCGATGGGAGCAACAACGGACCTGGCGTATCCGGAGTAGGCGATGGGGGAAGCAGCGTATCCGGAGTAGGCAAGAGCGGGGCTGATGGCAGAGTAACCCAGACCCTTAGCGGCGGCATGGGCTTGGAAGTGGACGGCCTTAGCGGCGGCGACCTCGACGGTGTCTCCGGTGGGCAGGGGAGCTCCGGCGGCGATGGCAACGGGGTCGACAAGACGAGCCTCAGTGGCGAGTCCAGCGTATCCTTGGGCGTATCCAGAGTAGGCGAGAGCGGGGCTGCCGTAGCTAGCGTACCCTAGGGCTCCACTGTAGCCGAGGGCTCCACTGTAGCCGAGGGCTCCGTTGAAGAGCTCTCCCTTGTAGGAACCATCATCGTACGCGCCATAGGCGCTGACGACGGGGCTGTTCAGGTAGCCGGCGGAGGCCACGGCTAACAGGCAGGAGAATGCGATCTGGAACGAAACAGAAACGGAAATAAGTTTCACTTTCCTAAAAATCTAATAGGTTACTTAAAATCTTTAATTATTAGCAATCAGTGTGAGTAAGTGATAAAACCTCAGACTGTTTCATAAAAATTTGCACCAACTGGTAAACGATGCCTGAACAACGCTATAGGTACTGATGTACAACCAGGTGTTCTTATCACGACATTTGTCAATATTGATTCTCACAGCAATCTGTTTTTCATTTGTATTTTATATATGAACAATAAACTATCATCTCTAATTTAGATTTAATTAATAATTATAAGTTTATTAATTAATAGGGGGACCAGCACAAATAACATGTTTAAAGTAAATGAATGAATTAATTTTATATATTTTTTAAATAAAAATTATGCGATATTATGCTTTTGCAGATTTGTTAAGACTGCTAGTTATGATTGTTAAAATTACGTCACTTTAATTTGTTCAAATAACTTACTCCTCATACTAAGGAATTATTAATACTTAAAAAGAAGGTAACAAGTATCGTAGTGTGACTTACCATACACTTCATGGCTAGACTGTTCTTCGAGCTTACACTGGAGAGAATGTACCTTCCACCCCGTCAGCTCCACCTTATATACCTCCGCGCACTTGGTTGGTACTGGGAGTTTCCATTCGCTTGTTACCCTCTACTACACTGTTCAGATCGACCGACCTTGACGGAGCCTGGGCTAGGTCCTCGTAACATAGCGGGACCGGGACGTAATTGAGCTCTATAGATTGACATTTACGCGTAACAGATTTAACAAGGTTTCGGCCTACACACAAAGCTGTCTTGCAAGTAATTATGGGGTATTGGTTCATACATGTTTGACGATTTTATTCTTACGGTATCATAATAGTATGACGTTTAAATAAAGTAACGTGAAGACATAGATAACTGGTTTATATGTGACGAATTTATTCGTATAACATTGTCGTTTAAGTAACGTCAAGACACAAAAATATCATGTGCATGTAGATAAGAACATACCATTTGGTATTTTCTTAGTTTAGCCTAAAAATATTAATGATGGTACAATAAGGTATATTGTTTATCCAATTAATGAATTAAATTGCATTCAGATTAGTGGCTAAAGTAAGAATTTGCATTGTTCATTGGTCAGTATCAACAAAAAATAATCAAGAGTTGACGTGACCTTTTTTTAACGCATGCTTGTGCTATTCGGTCTGTCTACCCATCCGTCTTTCTGACCTTTGGAGTCAGAGAGGGGTAGCTCCACTTATTTATTTATTATTTATTATTTTTTTAACGTCTATCCTATTCAGTTATAAAAACTGATTTACAAAGGAGGACAACTAAATAGATCTAATTACATAGATGCAGAAACTAAAATAAACTTCATTTAAGTACATATTTGAAATATAAGCATTACAACAACATTGCATTTAAACACAAAAATTTTGTTAACAAAAGAAAATATTATAAAATGTATTTATTTAATGAATCAAATAAAAAAAAGGGTGGGGAATGGGAATGAAAAGAAAATGTAAAAAAGGAAAACAAAAATGTAGATTTCTATCAACTCGGCACATATCACCATTATAATATTGTTAATACAAAGCTAAGTAACGGTAAGCTTTGCTCCCTATTTCGAGTTCTTTCTCACCCGTACGTTTTATTAGAGTTATAAGTTTTTATCCTGCTGTCGGTCATCTGCGTTTATTCCTGAGTTCATTGCAGCAACTCAGGGTGCAAATCCCAGTTCAAGCAATAGATACTTGAACTACTTAAATGGAACTTAAAACAACATTAAGGATAGTGTTGTATACGGTGACTTGGAGGTGTCCTATAGTGGAGGGCATAGATACTAGTGGAGGGCCACAATAGAGGGCGGCAATAAAGAGTCACTCCGGAAAAAAATATTTTGTGAACTAATGCGTAGACACAAAATCTAACAATCTTTACTGTAGGTTGAAAATGTAACGAGTAAAATTTTAGATTATGTATATTTCGACAGTGGGGAAAGCCAGAACCATACAATCAACACAACCGTTTAGGGGTAATATAAATCTAATGCACCATAAAGATCTATGCACATTATTTGTTTTCTTCGATTCCACCTTTTTGAATGAACAAAAAAGTACAACATTAAAATCATAGCCAAAACTAAAATTGGACAATTGTTTTGGAAATTCCTCGTAACTTCCTTCACCTAAATTTGGACTGGAATAATTTTATCAAGGCATAATTACCACGAAATTTATAAATATACAGGGCGGACTAGATAAAGAGGGGCTGAACGGTAGGGGATAGGATTGTTAACATTTTAAAACTATGACAGAAATTTCCGTAATTGGTGCATATTTATTTGTTTAACGTCTACCCTATCAGGTAAGGGGAATCAACCGCGTTTTTCTATTTTCTTAAATATGCAATTAAGTCAAAACAATATAGTGAATGGCTTTGAAATTTGGATCTATCAGTAAATCAAAACTAATCTTTTCAAAAATTTTTGATCGGTCACGCGGCAAATATCGTCTCTTCAAATTAAAGGTGGGCTGTAGTTAAAGTGGGGTAAATTTCAAAAACGCGTTTTTATGTATTAAACACATTTTTGACACGATTTCGATAACCCTAGTAAAAACCCGAGCTCAAACGCACGAGCCGTTCAAGAGCTAGCCCTCCTCAAAGTTGGAAGGGTGGGGGTGCCTACGTCACCGCTCCCTAGTCTCGACGGCCGCGGGTCGCTGGCTGCAGCCAACTACACACCATGCGTGCATGGCTCAAGCCCGTGCTTTCGCCGGACTCACTACCCCAATAATAGTAATACTAAATAACAACCATAATAACAAAATAATAAACTCAATTAACTCACCAATGAAGAAGTTATTCAAAATACTCAGGCTCGTAACCGTCAGCTGCTTTAAAACCAACTTTGAACCCTGTTGATTCTGGGTACCTTTCGCGCGAATACAGTTCACAACACACGATGGGTGTCCCAATAACCTTCCTTTTCTTTTTGCCAAAATGTTGACCACGAATTCATCCAGTAAACAAATTGTTGGTGAGCAACGTAGCGATATTATGTATTATGAAATGATTCGTTTAGAATTACTAATTGGCTATCAGGCGCATGCAAAGCTAATAAGTGATTTGCTGTCTTCAGTGTATCAAGATTTAACACGACACTTTAAAAAAATAATATGTTCTGTGTTTACAGTCAAGCACTGCCCCGATGTTCCCTTATTACTTTACTGTCACTGCAACACAGTGAATACACACTAGTTTCGTCAATCAACGTTATTACGCACTCCCCACAATTACACCAATCAATATTCCCTGATCTGCCTATAAGTGATTTTTTTGGTTTATTCTCCCTTCTATCAAAACGTCGACGCTCAAAATGATAGGGTTGAATAACGGCCACCACACTCACAAAACACTATAGTACTGACTGCGTGGTGAAAGTTTATGATGCAGTACAGAAGACTCGAGAAAATAACTTTGGTGTCTTATTGTGTAAAACGGTCATTGTTGAGCCCCCAACCCCTTAACCCCATTAACTGTGACCAATCATTTTGGACAGTTGAAAGATATATTGCACCAATAAACTAATATATACACGTCATGTTATACAGTGTATGAAAGTTGTTGATTTCATTACTAACTCTTTCTGCAAGGGTGGGGAAACGGAAATGGGGAAGATGTGTACTGGAGTATTCAGTCTTGCGTTACGCTTTGATTTGCTTTGAAATGCATGAGTGATACAATGAAACTAGGAACGTTGACATCACTCGTGAGTGATTCGTTGTCACTAGATGGTACGTCGTCGTAACTAGATGACACATAGTCGTCATGCAGTAATGCACTCTGAGGAAGAACACTATGAAGATATCCACATCTTTATCATTATCCACAGAGGAGTCATCTTCGATTGTCTATCAACGACAGTCATAACCGATTAATTCACGTTGAATTCCTATTTCCTGGATGGAATTCTCGTTCAACACAGTTGTGCCGACATGAATTTCTATCTCGGGCTATACAATACTAATAACTACCAACTACAATACTAAAATAAATACATTGTAACTCTGTTTCAAAACTCTCGCTTTCTGTGACAGCATCGCTCACTATCTTTCTTCTTAGGTACAAATACTAAGTCCCACTCGGCGCTTTTTTGTGACATGTTGAAACGATGAATCTCCCCCTTTTAATTTTATTGACGGTTTGAATCCTTTTTTAACACGGGATTCGAAATTGAGCCTACTAGGAAAACGCTTAAGTCCGCCGCGTTGTTGGATGAGCGTAATTGGTGCATTGAGCTGCCATGATTGTGTTATGAGGATTTTCTGTTGTTCTGTGACAAAATTATTACAAAGTCGAATAATTTTTTAAATTAAATTAAAAAATACAAAATTAAATATTTTTTTTTTTTTTTTTAATTTTAAAAAAAAAAAAAATCGTAAAATTGCGATTGTCATAAGAAATAATTTTTTGATTGCGCTCAAATTTGACAAAAATATATTTATTCATGAAATTAAGGTTCTGTGAAAAAATCATTACAACCGGATAAAGTTTGTAGGTGTTATAAGTCAAAGACTTGTTTAAAAAAAGAAAAAAACTGTAAAATTTCGATTGCTCTCAAATTTCACACGAAATAATTTTTCGATTGCTCTCAAATTTCACACGAATATCTTAATTTATAAAATTAAGGTTCTGTGAAAAAACCATTACAATCGAATTAAGCATGTAGGTGTTATAAGTCGAAGAACTATTTTAAAAATCGAAAAAATTCGTAAAATGGCGATTTTCATGAGAAATAATTTTCCGATTGCGCTCAAAAACGTGGCAGTTCTAAGTTCAGAGATTTCGAAGGTCTCCATAAAATTTCATCGCAATTGGAGTATCGGTTTAGCCGGAATCGTGTTAACAAACACACAATAATACAAACAGAAAAAAAAAAAGAAAAAAAAAAAAAAAACATCGCGGATTTTTTTCCAGTGTAGTGAAATGGAATCTTCGCTTCGCTCGCTACGCTCGCTACGCTCATCCAAATATGCGGCATGCCAAACTGATTTTTTTTTATAAATTAGATGATATTTCAAAGTCTTCGTCAGAAAAGTTGGAAGCACACAACTGAATATTTTACTAGGTGTAAACCCCACGCAATTAATTTTCTTCAAGCAAGATTTATGACGAATCGGCGATCCATCACGATTTGGAAACTGAAAACTAACTTTCTTTCCATCGACGATCACTGATTTTCCTGGCTGATCACTGCACCCGAATACACAACATATAGTCATATTGACGCGTGTTTATGTTCATAATCATGGGGTTATCTAGCAATACAATACACAATAATACGTTTTAGCACAAAATCACAACACTGCCGCCTGGCATTTAGTCAATAAGAATAATAATTAAAAAAAAAAAAACGCTTCAATATAACTACAGTATGTACACACGTTTTACATTGAATTAGAAGGATGGTCACTTCGCACTGCTACCCCTATAACGCCCAAACATATATAAAGAAAATATGTTGTTGTTCCCCGTAGCACAGTCCGGTCAGACAGCATGAGGTCCGCGGGCTGCGACCGCTGGGTGAGTGGGAGCGGTGACGTCACGGACGGCCACCCCAGAACTTCAACGCGCTGTCGTTTCGCGAGTTCTTATCCGTTTTTGGGTGGGGTTTTCGGCATTCTCGTTTTTCATTGCCATTCTTAAGAAAATTCTCGGATCCTTGAGTACAGCCCACCTTTAATTTCAAACTTCAGTCCGCCCTAGCACACCATCAACGTAGGAAGTTGTGTTATTGTTACGTTAATTTTCAACTAGTTTTCTAGAAATTTTGTTTACAATTATTGTTTTTCCTACGAATTGTTTAGTTTGACGGTATTTTTTACCGATTAGTACCGCCAATCGAAAAAATTCGCAGGAAAGGCAATTAATTGATAAACTTTTTTTTTCTTTTAGTCAGCTTCTAGACCACAAGTTGAAAATTAATTTCACAAAAACACAACAACCTACGTTGAATGGTGTGCTAGGGCGAAGTGAAGTTTGAGATTATTTCGAAGAGGCGATATTTGCCGTGTGCCCGTTCAAAATTTAAAAAAAAAAAAATGATTTTCTAATAGAGCCAGGTTTCAAAGCCATCCACTATATTTTTTATTTAGTTGCATATTTGAGAAAATAGATAAACGTGGCTGATTCCCCTTAATAATTTTCATGTATTTATTTATTATACGTCTACCCTATTCAGTTAAAAAAAACTGGTTTACAAAGGAGGACATGCACATGACATTTGGCTTACATGCAACCATTAATTCCCCGCGGCCTATATGTCTGCTTTAGACCAACTGAACTGTCCTTCCGCAACCTCCAACTCAGAAGTCTGCGTCCTTGCTAGTGCAACGCTCTGAAAGCACGTGATAGCGGACGGCGACCGAGTGCCGCGTGTTACAATACCACGAGGTCGTGGTTACTATACTCTAGCCAGGCAGGACCGAGCACATCGCTGATCTGCGTTGCCAAACCCAACGGAAATTCACAGAACTCAACACAAATTTATGATAAAATGTAGGATAAGGTTTTAATTTGATCAGGCTACAGAATCGTATTTGGAGTATTTAGAACGAACAATAGTTATAGAAAGAACTATCTAAATGTTTTGCCACATTATAGCAAAACTTATAATAAATAACCATTCTGAACAACTGTAAAAGGGGACTAAAAATGGCACATCATCTTAATCTATTATCAAAATATTCGAAATAGTATGTTTGACTGTATCGTTTTTCGTCAGGTTTTAGTAGTGTTCAATACAAAAGGTCAAGAACTAGATTCCCATTATAGACATGGGGTCTGCTATCATATATTGTTAAGTTATGAATTTGATTAGGGCTACTTGATAAAATATGAATGTAATTGCGGAATTCGAAACGATGAGTGAAACGTGAAGGGCAATTCACACATAGTTATGATTGCTGGTGGCTGTGATACGCGTCAACCGTCAACATTAATATTATGTGCAGGTGTTGATACGCATCAAGCTAATAAAAGTTCACTGAGAAACGTTTAGAGCACAATTATCTAAATTTGTAATGACGATCGACCACAAACCTAACTTTATATGACGGTTATATTAAAATGTGAAATTCATCTGATGATAACATTTGGTTTAAAACTAAACAACTATGTCCAAGCTAACGTGAATCTGGTATAGCATGGAGCCATAGCCAATACGTTATGCCCAAAATGCCCACCTAGATTTGTCTGCCGAAATGTCCAAGCTATTAACAATAAGTTGCCGTCCAATTTAAGCACCTTCGAAACTCTTCTCGCATCTGAGGTGACCACATGTGGAAGACCGTTAGGTAATAATACCTGTTTAATAAAGAATGTCAAACTAGTGCACATTGTTATCTCGTAACACTGGACGGCGTCCGAACTTCTATACTCAAGGGCAAGAGTCTTCGCGTTGGCTGTTTAAGAGTGGAGAGGGTTACATCGGGAACAGGAAACTCCCAAAAGATAGTTCGGCGATTTTTAAAAGTATAAAACGCGGGGCTGCCGGGGCAGAAGGTACATTCTCTCCAGTGTAAGCTCGAAGAACTCACCCAGCCATGAAGTGTATGGTAAGTAGCAAGACAATTATATTACTTTACTAGCATTACTAACTTGTATTTTTAGCTTATCAATTTTGAAACAACTGATTGTCACTTCCGAGTAATATAATTGTTGAGGGTAAATATAAAATAGTCTGCATGCATAATAAGCTAACATTTGAAGAACAAGAGGGAAAAAAATAGTTTAAACATTAAGAAATTTAACGTACATTGACAAATCTTTAAAATGAAGACAGAACCGTGCATATTTGATGACTATTATTTCGGTCTAAATTACAAGCTACAGTAACATCTACCATTTCCACTGTTTCTGCATGTCGTGGTTACACTTGGGCGTGTGTATATTTGAATATAAGATGAGGCACTACAAGTTGCTTTTTTGTACTCATAATTTGTTCTCATATTATCCACAATATGAAAATAAAGTACAAGATACTTAATAGAATGGAATTATGCGATAACTGCTGTTCACCAGCAATCAATATATTACATGTTCTTGTTTAACCCTTTATAGGTTAGTGGTACACATTGTTACCACTTTCTTTCAAAATCTACACAATTAAATCTGTTAGTTTTTCATACTTTACACCCGGTCAAAAAGCTGCTTTGTTTTGTTCTGAATTGGTAGCATTTTTCCTTACTAAATTCTAATGATTAGAACGATTTTTATAATTGATCAAAAATCGAATTGTGTATAAAAACACAAAAATACACAAATTTCCGGGATGTCCCGGATATTTTGTTTGCCTGTAGTAGATTCAATTTGAACATGCAAAAAAATGAAAAAAAATGAAAAATTGCAAAAAAAATCTAATTTTTGAAAATATACTCAAATTTTGGATTTTTTAAAACTTTGATTGCAATTTGGATTTCAAAATCGCATTTTTTTCCTAAAAGATCGAGGAAAAAAATCAAAAAAATTTCTAAAATTCATTTAAAAAAAATTTCAAATTGTTAAGGTAAAAAGAAAAATTATGGATAAAAAGTTTTGCCCTATAAAGGGTTAAAAGTATTTTTTAAGAATATTCATAACTTTCTAAAGAAAATTAAGTTTAATATTAAGAATTGCATTGTCATTAGCCTTATTTCCACCACCTATTAATATTGATTTGAGAGTGCAAACTTTAGGATAAACATTTCTACCCGTGAAAAAGATAATAACTATCGTATAAGTACTTAATTGTTCTGTAATTGCCAAGGTACACATTTTAACCATTGCTTAAAAGAAAAATATTACACTGGACGTGCTAGTGCACCTGCAAATCTATACATAGCCGAATATGCAGACGTTGGTAATTTCTTATTAACTTTAGCATATTCAAAACTTAAGTTTACTTCAGCTGTCAATTACAAGTTTTGAGTGAAGTACTTTGACCACCTTGGATTATTAGTATCGTCATTAGTGGGTTAAGTAGGGCTAGAAGAAAGTCCATCATATTGTAAGAAATAGCGTGAATTTGAAGGGGCGAAATTGCTCATTATATTGAAAAGACCAGATACTCTGAGAATTGTATACTCAGAAATACACATAAAAAAATTTCAATAAAACACCACATTCACGGACATAAAACTTTGATATTTGCTGCTATGTTGAGTAACCTAAAACAACACAATAACTAACTTAATATTTGCTTGGCTGGACAACAGTTTAATCTTCTTGGGCGTCCGCGCTTGCGTTTTAATTAAGTTCTAAAAACCCAGAACAGGGTAAATAATCATTTATTGATATCAGCATATTTCGTCGCGGAAGATAGATCGAATAAGAAAAACGAATAAGAAAAACCAATTGAGACAAGATTCTTTTAAGAATGGGTAATTTGAAAATTTTGACAATCAACAAAGCACAATATTCATTGGTGGCAGGTTAAACAAGAGGATGACGACACTCATAAAACTTACATCCAAGCACTGGAGTTGACTAAACATATAATACAATGTTTGAAACATCTACGCGTATACAAACGAATATCACGACAAAATAGCCTAATTATGCAATTGTCAATAATGGATAACGTCACACTTAAAGCTTTACGATTAAAATATTGCCAGAACTCGAAAATTTCATTTCCACTAATTGTGCTTTCAGATCGCATTCGCCTGCCTTTTGGCCGTGGCTTCCGCCGGCTACGTGAACAGCCCCGTCGTCAGTGCCTATGGCGCGTACGATGATGGTTCCTACAAGGGAGAGCTCTACAACGGAGCCCTCGGCTACAACGGAGTCTACGGCAATGTCTATGGTGGTGCCTACGCCGGTGCCCTAGGGTACTCTACCCTGGGATCCAAGGCTGTTGCTTACAACGCCCCCATCGTCTCCGCACCCCACCCAGTTCGCGTCGCCCAGACCTACGCTGCACCCATCGCCTACGGATACGCCCAGGGATACGCCGCTCCCCTCGCCTACTCCGGATACGCTAAGTCTGTTGTTGCTCCCATCGCCTACTCCGGATACGCCCAAGGATACGCTGGACTCGCCACTGAGGCTCGTCTTGTCGACCCCGTTGCCATCGCCGCTGGAGCTCCCCTGCCCACCGGAGACACCGTCGAGGTCGCCGCCGCTAAGGCCGTCCACTACCAGGCCCATGCTGCCGCTAAGGGAATCGCCTACTCTGGATACGCCACCTCCCCCATCGCCTACTCTGGCTTCGCTGCCTCCCCCATCGCCTACTCCGGATACGCCAAGTCCGTTGTTGCTCCCATCGCCTACTCTGGATACGCCCACGCTGGACTCGCCTCTGAGGCTCGTCTGATCGACCCCGTTGCCATCGCCGCTGGAGCTCCCCTGCCCACCGGAGACACCGTCGAGGTCGCCGCCGCTAAGGCCTTCCACCACCAGGCTCATGTTGAGGCCAAGACCGGTCACCTTCTGGCCAAGGGACACTTCATCGCCAAGCGTAGCCCCGGCTACCTGAACGCTGGATATGCTGGATACGCCGCACCCCTGGCTTATGCCGCCCCCGTCCGTAGCTACGGTTACTCCGCCTACTCTTCTCCCCTCGCCTACTCCGGATACTCCGGCTACGGTTATGGTGGACACCTTGGAGCATACTACGGTTAAGTAAATGTTCACATTCCCTCTTTTAGACCAATTTCTGACTTTCTTTACCCCGACTATCCTCGAAACGACATCGAATTAAATGACTTGAGTTCCACTGGAGAGTGTCCCAATGTCACTAAGCAACAGTTGGACATATTATTGTCAGAGCTGTTGTCATATTTTTTGCTGTCCTCTTTCATCCTCTATTTTCACTTGGAAACTGTTCATTTTCGGTTGGTTCGAATCGTTTTCATGTGTACAGTGTATATTACAATTTGTTGTAAAATAAAAACTATTCCACAGCAATTTATGCCTTGATATGTTTTAACCCGTGTCTGTAAATCTTCCTCTACCTGGTCCTACACACTAAGAAGTTATTTGAGCTTGAAGATTTGAAATAGTTGTTTATAGATAGCCACCTCATATTTTATATTTTTCATACAACTATTGTATTAAAACATGCTGGAGAATAATTTGCAACTCATTCACAGGTCCTCTGTGAGCTTGTGTATGCATAAGCATCAGAAGGTAATGTGTTTGGGGTAAAGTAGTTTTATTTATCTTCCAATGTACAAGACTAGAAATCAGATAATAAACAGTATGTTTATGCAACGCTTGGTTGGTACACATTTCTCAGTCAAGAAACCGACAGTGTTGGCTCGAGCGTAAAGCGTGCGACTCTGATTCGGGAGGTCCCGGGTTCAAATCCCGTCGTAACCGAAAATCCTGAGTGAAGGTTTTTTCTTAGGTTTTCCTCAGTCTTTAATGCACATGCAAGGGATTGAGTCCTCTTAACCACTTGCCATACTACCACGTCTGCCAGACGGGTGCGGCCCCCGTGCCTCGCCATACTACCACGTCTGTCAGACGGGCGTCTGGGGGTGTCTCTTTGTCAATAGTAGATTGCATGTGAAACAATGAGTTTTGAGGAGAATAACTTTTTTAATATATTGTGTTTTTAGAACATTAAAAATTGTGGGGATTTTTTTTAGAAAAAATATCGGGGGGGGGGAGAAATTATCCTAGGGAATAGTGGCCAAGAGTAGAGGGGGGGAGAGGAGGGTGCAAAATGTCAAGATCGGATGAGATCCAATCAAATTTCCTAAAAGGCTTGACTAATTACCCTCAAATAGCTATTTTTTATTTTTTAGAATTTCATCCAAAAAATGGGGGGGAGGGAAGGAAAGGGGTGGCTTAGTAGACAGTGGGGGGGGGATGAATTACTTTGGAAGGTGTTTTTAGGTGGCTTAAAATCGCTATCAGATAAAATTCAAACGAATGACCTAAAGGTACTGTTTTTTTTTTTTTGGGGGGGGGGGGGGACGAGCAGAGGGGGAGTTGTCTGAAAGCGGTTGGTGATGTCAAGGCTGGAAAGGATTACCGGATGGGGCAATAATTTTTCATTTTCAATTGTTTACTTTTTTGGAATGATAAAAATATGGTGGGGGGAGTCCCAACCTGCGTTACTTGGGGAGGGGAAGGGGGGGTTATGGAGACGTAGGTCAATATCGGATGAAATCTGCCAAAAATTTCCATTTAGGGAAATAAAATAATAAACTTGAGCCTATTTTTAAGATTTCAAAAAATTAGACGAAACACTATGGGGGATGGGGGGGGGGAGGAAGGGGGAGGTAAAAAATTTGGGGGGTTCTAAAATGTCAATGTGGAATAAGATCCAAAAAAATCCGAAAAGGGGAAGAAAATTCAGCATTTTTTTTACACCATAATTTCGATTTTAAATAGTATTTCATGGCAAAACAAGTGTAAGGGGTTAAACAGCCATCGGACATTCCGCAATATACCTAGAGTTAGTGAAGAGGGGCATGAATTGCACCCTGGGCAGGCTTCCCACAAAAATTATTAATTCTTTTATTTTATGATTAGGGAAACGCCAAAGACGTTAAACGAGTGAGTGAGCCAAGTGTTGAGTACCCGAGAACATCCCCTTACCTCCCCTATACCTAAGGTTGGATCTAGACCAGTATGAGGAATATGATACCGGGTGCTCAACACATGGCTCACTCACTCGTTTAACAACGACTTTGGCGTTTCCCTAGTTATTTAAATTGAACATTTAAAATGCGAATCGTGTTCAAAACGTATTAGTATGAAACATTAACAAATTTCCAAGATAAAACAAAATCACCTAATTTTTATTTCCCATTTAACACCCCTAAAAAATAATATGTGGGTGTAAAAATATGAAAAAGTTCTAACCAACGGGCATCGAACCCCAACCGTCCGTGCGGTAGGCTAAATGCTTACCATTATGCCATGCCAGCCACGCAGATCTCGTCCCGCTAGCTGCTACTAAACAAATGCTATCGATATTTTAAAAAATCACATTTTTATTTATTGTAGGATTAAATCGCAATGGATCTAGCTGATTTTGTTAACAGTTCTCAGTAAACTCGTACCGGATGTCTGTTTAAAATTTAAGCGAAATCTGTTCAGCGGTTCGGCTGATTTTCGACAGACAGACAGAAATACAGACAGAATAACAGAATGAGAGCCGTTTGAGTTGAATGAAGACACTCAGTAGCGTCCCTCGTTTAACTAGGGAAACGCCAAAGTCATTGTTAAACGAGTGAGTGAGCCATATTGTGTTGAGTACCCGGTAACGTTTCCTTTCCTCCTCCTACCTAAGGCCTCCCTAGCCTATCATACGCTAGAGTGGCGCATTATGGCCTTACAGTTGACGCGCCCTTATACCAACTAACTCAAAACCCTATTAATTATACCTATCTAATTATTAAACGAGGAAGCGGAGCGACCGAGTGTCTCCATTCAACTTGAACGGTTCTCATTCTGTGATTCTGTCTGTCTGTACGTCGAAAATCAGCCGAACCGCTGAACAGATTTCGCTGAAATTTTAAACAGACATCCGGTACGAGTTAACTGAGAACTGTTAACAAAATCAGCAAGATCCATTGCGATTTAAGCCTACAATAAATAAAAATGTGATTTTTTAAATTATCGATAGCATTTGTTTAGTAGCAGCTAGCGAGACGAGATTTGCGTGCCTGACATGGCACAGTGGTAAGCATTTAGTCTACCGCACGGAGAGTTGGGGTTCGATGCCCGTTAGTTCGAACTTTTTTATATTTTTACATCCACATATTATTATTTTTGAGGGGTGTTAAATGGGAAATAAAAATTAGGTGATTTTGTTTCATCTTGGAAATTTGATAATGTTTTACGCTAATGCGTTTCGAACACGATTCGCATTGTAAATGTTCAATTTAAATAACTAGGGAAACGCCAAAGTCGTTGTTAAACGAGTGAGTGAGCCATGTGTTGAGTACCCGGTATCATTCCCCATACTGGGCTCGATCCAGCCTTAGGTATAGGGGAGGAAAGGGGATGTTCCCGGGTACTCAACACTTAGCTCACTCACTCGTTTGACAACGACTTTGGCGTTTCCCTAGTTATGATCAAACTTAAATGCAAATGTTCCCGGGTACGTACTCAACACATTGCATAAACATTTGTGGTCACAGACCCTTGTTCAACAGATACACCCCAGGCTAAATGGATCGACCAGCTAGTGTAAGACTCCTATAAATACTGCCTCCAGCGTCAATGTAAGCTTATGAGTTTATTTGGTTTCAGGGCGCGTCAACCGTTCGGTTATAATGCGCCACTCTAGCCTAAGGGATATAGGGAGAAAAATCCTATGCTGGTCAGAACCAGCCACGAATAGGTGAAAGAAAAGGGGGGTTCTTACGTCGTGGTCGTCATCGTCTTTGGCAACGTTCGTGTTATCTTTGAGTATAGAACCTTTATGGTTGTATACTCAATGGTGCTATCATGGTCGTCGTCGTCACGGAGGTCGTCAGGGAAAGGGGTAGAGGTCCCCGACGATGGCTGCCAGAGGTTGCATCTTTTCGGGGAGTAATATATACTATACTTCTCTTTTATACTTACCAGCTGATGTTTGCGAGATGGACTTAGTCTCTTTCCTCGTCTTTTACGATTAGCAGAGCCATTCTCTTAGCCAAATGCACGACCATACGGCTTAGGCTTACGTAAAGCGTACACATATCTAGAAAATTCATGGAGTAAGTTAGAATAAAGTAGATGGTCTAGTCTACGATTTTAATATCTTCATACATACGGCGTAATACTGCGTATATACTGCGGTATTGCACTGTTTCTTGTGGATGGTCGTCATTATTAATAAGTTGATAAGTCTTAACAAGAATAATGGCATTACTTAAAGAAAATGACATACCGTATTGACAACAAAAACAAATGAAAGGACACCGACTTTAAGATATTTAAACTGATAGCGACTATCTTAATTGTTTTTATATCGCAGGCTGTGGCCTATTTTACAGATAAAAATCTAAACAAATGCTATCGATATTTTTTTTTAAATCACATTTTTATTTATTGTAGATTTAAATGGCGATATCTAGCTGATTTTGTTAGCAGTTCTCAGTAAACTCGACCTGGATATCTGTTTAAAGTTTCAACGCAATCTGTTCAGCAATTCGTCTGATTTTTGACGTACAGACCCACAGACCCACAGACTCACAGAATAAGAGCCGTTTGAGTTGAATAGAGACCACTCCGTTCGCTGCGCTCACTCGTTTAATTACTAGGGAAATGACAAAGTCGTTGTTAAACGAGTGAGTGAGCCAAGTGTTCTGACTTATAAAACCGGTCCGTCAGGTCACCTTATTTAAACTGGAACTCACTCTGCAACAATAATTATTTAAATTGAACATTCAAATGCGAATCGTGTTCAAAACGTATTAGTATGAAACATTAACAAATTTCCAAGATAAAACAAAATCACCTAATTTTTATTTCCCATTTAACACCCCTCAAAAATAATATGAAAGTGTAAAAATATAAAAAAAGTTCTAACCAACGAGTATCGAACCTCGACCCTCCGTGCGGTAGGCTAAATGCTTACCATTATGCCATGCCAGCCACGCAGATCATGTCCCGCTAGCTGCTACTTTACAAATGCTATCGATATTTTAAAAATTCACATTTTTATTTATTTTAGGATTAAATCGCAATGGATCTAGCTGATTTTGTTAACAGTTCTCTGTAAACTCGTACCGGATGTCTGTTTAAAATTTCAGCGAAATCTGCTTAGTGGTTCGGCTGATTTTCGAATTACAGACAGACACACAGAATCACATAATAAGAGCCGTTTGAGTTGAATGGAGACACTCAGTCGCTCCGCTCCCTCGTTTAATTAGTCAGTAATTTTGAAACCGTTCACTAGTTTCTCGTATGTGCCCGTGACATCAACGTGAGGTAGGCAGGCCGATTCTCTAACTGCCTTAAGGGACCCTAGAGGATCTTGCTCCAGGTAGGAGCTGGACAGTAGTTATGTTGCGCAACTCCTGGCACTTTGCAAACTTCTACAGACTTCCTCGGCTCATTGTTAAAGGCGATAAAAGAGGGTAGGCAGTTGGTACAGACCCCTCAAATAACATCGTAAGGCGACTAAAGATACCACAAAGGGCGTCTAATACAAATATATTCACTATTTCAAAACGCGATTTTTATTCGACAGTCACCTCTTATTTTTACTTTTTTATATATTCTCTACTCTACATCATCAATGCTCATTAATGCCACTTTGTGCTCAAAGCGTTCTCCGCCGTGATTGCTTTACATAATACGTCGACCTTAATATGAATGATGACCATTTTTCATATTTTATTTATTTATTTTATTTTATATGCTTTATAGATATCTGACTCACGAGTGATCTTCGCTATTTAAGCGACCTAAAACTACTTTTAAACCAGACCTTAAGATAACGTAACGTGTTGTATTCCGGCGATAAGGCAGGTTCAAATATTCCTCATTAAATACTGAGGCTAAGAACCTGATAATAAAAACTTGCTACTCTATTAAATTTGAAGCCAAGGTCCATATTTTGTGTTGTATAAAAAAAGGACAATTCTCTACTAACAGTTAAAAAATACGGAATTATGTTGGCCATTTTCTTTCGAAGAACACTTCAAGAATGGTTCATCACGATTCTGAGCACAACATTTTTAACGCGTTTGTGTGTAGTCCTCGGAAGATAATAAGATTTCATTTTCATGTTACAATATTATTTTATAGGAAGAACTATCTAAATGTTTTGCCACATTATAGCAAAACTTATTAATTAGACGAGTGAGCGCAGCGAACGTAGTCTACAACGCTACTCGATCGGTCCTTGGTCGTGATTAATTCTGTTAAATGTCTGTCTGTCTGTCCGGGCTCATACGGCCGAACGGCCAAATAGATTGAGCTGAAATTTTAAACAGACATCCGTGACCAGGTAACTGAGAACTGCTAACAAAATGAGCACAATCTGTTGCGATTTAAACCTGCAAGAAATAAAAAACTGAAAAATACGTTGAAATGTATAGGAATTATTTTAACGACAATGGTTTTCATTTTGAAATAATATTTTTTGTTTGTTATTTACCTGGCTGTGAAATGCCGTGTCCAAGGTTAATCGAATGTTGGACGTCAAGGTACCCCCAAATTCCGCTCGTAGATTGAGTAAACCTTGCAATATTTTCACGTATTTCGTACTGACTATGTTTTCCATAGTATTGTCACAGATGATGGACTACACTGCGTTATTTACATTTCAAAACATGTTAAATAATTTAAAAAATACAATCCAGAAATTACAAAATCTTTCCCGACTATTGAACCCACGTCTCCCACATTTCGGCTATAAGGGCGCTTTAGCCAACTCGACTAGGGAAACGCCAAAGTCGTTGTTTGCCGAGTGAGAGAGTCATGTGTTGAGTACGCGGGAACATTTGCATTTAAGATTGATAATTATATTCGTATAAATAATAGGGTAGGCCTATTTAAGTTTAGGTCATAGTTTAGGCCATAATGCTCCACTGTAGCCTATGATAGGCTAAGGAGGTCTAAGATAGGGGGAAGAAAAGGAATGTTAAAAAGTCGTTGTTACACGAGTGAGAGAGTCATGTGTTGAGGACGCGGGAACATTTGCATTTAAGTTTGATTATAATATTCGTATAAATAATAGGATATTTAAGTTAAGGTCATAGTTTAGGCCATAATGCTCCACTGTAGCCTATGATAGGCTAGGGATGCCTAATGTACGGTAAAGAAAAGTAATGTTACCGGGTACTCAACACATGGCTCACTCACTCGTCTAACAACGACTTTGGCGTTTCCCTAGTAAATACCTATTCTGAACAACTGGGAAAGGAGACTAAAAATGGCACGTCATCTTAATCTATTATTAAAATATTCGAAATAGTATGTTTGACTATATTGTTTTTCGTCAGGTTTTAATAGTGTTAAATGCAAAAGGTCCAGAACTTAATTCCCAATATAGACATGGGGTCTGCTATCATATTTGATTACTTGATAAAATATGAATGGAATTGCGCAATTCGAAACGATGATTCGGGATATATGAGGGTTAAGTGTAATTCGAACAGTTATGATTGCTGGTGGCTGTGATACGCGTCAACCTCCTAAATTAATATCATGTGCAGGTGTTGATACGCATCAAGAAATTAGAAGTTCACTGAGCCTTAAGATCACAATTATCTAAATTTGTAATGACGATCGACCACAAACCTAACTTTATATGACGCTCATATTGAAATGTGAAATTTATCTGATGATAACATTTGGTTGAAACTAAACAGCCATGTCCGAGCTAACGTGATGGCAGCAGGAACCAAAATGAAAACTCCAAAATGCCCACCTAGACTTGTGCCGCCGAAATGTTGCCGTCCAATTTAAGCACCTTCGAACCTCTTCTGGCTTCTGAACTGACCACATATGGAAGGCCGTTAGGTAATAATACCTGTTTAATAACGAGCACACATTGTAATCTCGTAACACTGGACGGCGTCCGAACTTCTATACTCAAGGGCAAGAGTCTTCGCGTTGGCTGTTTAAAGAGTGGAGAGGGTTACATCGGGAACAGGAAACTCCCAAATGATAGTTCGGCGATTTTAAAAAGTATAAAACACGGGGCTGCCGGGGCAGAAGGTACATTCTCTCCAGTGTTAGCTCGAAGAACTCACCCAGCCATGAAGTGTATGGTAAGTAGCAAGCCGGTTATATTACTTTACTAGCATTACTAAATTGTATTTTTAGCTTATCAATTTTGAAACAACTGATAGTTACTTCCATATTATATAATTGTTGAGGGTAAATATAAAATAGTCTGCATGCATAATAAGCTAACATTTGAAGAACAAGAGGGAAAAAAATAGTTTAAAAGATTAAGAAATGTAACGTACATTGACAAATCTTTAAAATGAAGACAGAACCGTGCATATTTGAAGACTACGCCAAAATTCGTTTCAAATATCAATGAATCCATTATTTCAGTCTAAATTACAAGCTTCAGTATCATCTAATATTTCCACTCTTTTGACGTGTCGTGGTTACACATGGGCGTGTGTGTATTTGGATACAAGATGCGGTACTACTATTTGCTTTTTCGTACTCATAATTTTTGGTCAGATATTATCGACAAATTAAAAAATAAAGTACACACATAATTTGTTGCAGATACGTAAGAGAATTCAAATTTGCCATTTCTGCTGTTCACCAGCAACCAAAATTACATGTTCATTGATTGAAATTTATATATATATTATAAGAATATCTATAACTATCCAAATAAAATAAAATTCAATATAAAGAAGTGCATTACTGCAGCATTAGCCTTATTTTCACATGAGAGACAAAACATCTAGGTGCCCGTTAGGGCGCCGCAGCCAAGCCGCGGTGCGCAACACACTAAGGCACCTTATTCAGCAAGCAGAGAGCAGAATAATAGAATTTGCATGACATAACGTTTAAATTAATTAGAAAAAAGAACTTGGATGAATTATTTCGTTTAAACTAATAATTGCAAATTCTTTTTTTCCAAGCTTTTCAAGGATGTCGTTACGGGACACTGTACATTTATGAATTAAGAATGCGCAAATGTGGAAGGGTATAGATGAGCTTGGCCCTTTTTTCATCTCATTTCTGATGAGTGTGAAGGTTTGGCTGTATTTCTACAAGTTTTTGTTATGTGTGTTTACGATAAACATTTCTAGCCGCGAAAAAGATAATAACTATCGTACAAGTATTTAATTTTTCTGTAATTGCCAAATAGTACACATTTTTACCAGTGCTTAAATTAAAATATTGAATACACTCCGTACGTGCTAGTGCACTGACAAATCTATATAACCGAATATATACAGACATTGTTCATTTCTCATTAACTTAAGCATACTCAATATGAAAGTTTACTTCTTTCAATAACAAGTTTTGAGTCATATACTTTAACCATCTTGGATTATTAGCATCGGTATAAGTGGGCTATAAGTAGGACTATAAGTAGGTCTAGAAGAAATCCCCTCATATTGTAAGAATCAGCGTGACTTTGAAGGGTTGTTATTGCTTACTGTACTAAAAAGACAAGATATTCTGAGAACTATATCAAGAATACATACAGAAATTTCACAAAAAAAAAACAACACATTCACGGATATTAAACTTATATATTTGCTTGGCTGGGCAACGGTTGAATCTTCTTGGGCGTCCGGTCCGGGCTTGCGTTAATTCCAGTTCTAACAACCTATAACATGGTAAAGAATCATTAATTTCTATCAGAATATTTCATCGCGGAAGATTGATCATTTGCGTAAAAGTACAAGAAAAACAAATTAAACCAAGTTTTTTTAGAATTGGGAATTTGACATATTTTCACAATCAACGTAGCATACTACTTAGTGGTGGCAGTTAAAACAAGAGAAGAACACACAAACCCTGCAGGTTGCTGTCATTCTGATTTAAAGTCCCACACTAAAAATCATTATAAAATGATGTAGACTCAAATAAAATTATTATAGATTCATTAATTTACATCCAAGCACTGTAGTTGACAAAACATATAATACAATGTTTAAAACATTACCGAATATACAAACGAATATCACGACAAAATAGCCAATAAATGTCAATAACGGATGTCCACTGTAAGATTTAAAATTAAAAATATTGCTAGAACTCGAAAATTTCATTTCAACTTTTTGTGCTTTCAGATTGCATTCGCCTGCCTTTTGGCCGTGGCCTCCGCCGGCTACGTGAACAGCCCCGTCGTCAGTGCCTATGGCGCGTACGATGATGGTTCCTACAAGGGAGAGCTCTACAACGGAGCCCTCGGCTACAACGGAGTTTACGGCAATGTCTATGGTGGTGCCTACGCCGGTGCCCTAGGGTACTCTACCCTGGGATCCAAGGCTGTTGCTTACAACGCCCCCATCGTCTCCGCACCCCACCCAGTTCGCGTCGCCCAGACCTACGCTGCTCCCATCGCCTACGGATACGCCCAAGGATACGCCGCTCCCTCGCCACTCCGGAACGCTAATCGTGTTGCTCCACGCTACGGATACGCCCAAGGATACGCTGGACTCGCCACTGAGGCTCGTCTTGTCGACCCCGTTGCCATCGCCGCTGGAGCTCCCCTGCCCACCGGAGACACCGTCGAGGTCGCCGCCGCTAAGGCCGTCCACTACCAGGCCCATGCCGCCGCTAAGGGAATCGCCTACTCTGGATACGCCACCTCCCCCATCGCCTACTCTGGCTTCGCTGCCTCCCCCATCGCCTACTCCGGATACGCCAAGTCCGTTGTTGCTCCCATCGCCTACTCTGGATACGCCCACGCTGGACTCGCCTCTGAGGCTCGTCTGATCGACCCCGTTGCCATCGCCGCTGGAGCTCCCCTGCCCACCGGAGACACCGTCGAGGTCGCCGCCGCTAAGGCCTTCCACCACCAGGCCCATGTTGAGGCCAAGACCGGTCACCTTCTGGCCAAGGGACACTTCATCGCCAAGCGTAGCCCCGGCTACCTGAACGCTGGATATGCTGGATACGCCGCACCCCTGGCTTATGCCACCCCCGCCCGCAGCTACGGTTACTCCGCCTACTCTTCTCCCCTCGCCTACTCCGGATACTCCGGATACGGTTATGGTGGACACCTTGGAGCATACTACGGTTAAGTAAATGTTCACATTCCCTCCTTTAGACCAATTTCTGATTTCTTTACCCCGACAATCCTCGAAACGACATCGAATTAAATGACTCGAGTTCCACTGGAGAGTGTCTCAATGTCACTTAGCAACAGTTGGACATATTATTGTCAGAGCTGTTGTCATATTTTTTGCTGTCCTCTTTCATCCTCTCTTTTTACTTGGAAACTGTTCATTTTCGGTTGGTTCGAATCGTTTTCATGTGTACAGTTATGTATATAACAATTTGTTGTAAAAATAAAAACTATTTCACAGCAATTTTTTATGCCTTGATATGTTTTAACCCGTGTCTGTTATTCCTCTACCTGGTCCTTCACACTAAGAAGTTATTTGAGCTGGAAGAAAATATGAAATAGTTGTCAATAGATAGCCAACTAATTTTTTATATTTTCCATACAATTAGGCCTACTGTAATAAAACATGCTGTAGACTAATTTGCAACACATCCACGTTAGGAAAATGTTGTTGAATATATTTTATCAACCTATGTAGAAGACTGTAGATGTCAGATAATAAACAACATGTTTATGCAAAGCTTGGCCCCATTGACTTCAACGCATTTCTTAGTCAGTAATTTTCAAACCCTTCACTAGATTCTTCCGCGTTCCCGCATCAACGTAAGGTCAGCAGGCCGATTCTCTAACTGCCTTTATGTTTCTAATGGTCGCGTTACTATCACAAATACCGCGGACGCTAGCCTAGTCCCTATAGTATCTTCCTCTAAGTTAAGTTGACAGACCTCCACGGCTTCACTTAGCGGAGGCGATAAGATATGTCTTTATTTTTCAGTTCAATTACAGATTCATTACACATCAAGTCGGTTAAGAATCATATAATTATTAAGAAGAACACAGCTACTCTGGGTAAGGGTGTATTTGTATTTGTGTGGATCGTTGGTCTTGGTGGATGAGCGTAGCGAACGTAGCAAGCGAAGTGAAGAATTACATTTCACTACACTGGAGAAAAAAAAACGGAATGTTTTTTTTTCTTTCTTTTATTTGTATTTTTGTGTGTCTGTTAACACGATTCCAGCTAAACCAAAACTCCGATAGCGATAAAATTTTATGGAGGCCTTCGAAATCTCTGAACTTAGAACTGCCACGTTTTTGAGCGCAATCAAAAAATTATTTCTCATGAAAATCGCAATTTTAGGTTTTTTTTTAGATTTTTTTTTTAATTTCTTCGACTTATAACACCTACATGCTTTGTCCGATTGTGATGATTTTTTAACAGAACCTTAATTTCATGAATTGATATATTCATGTGAAATTTGAGTGTTATCGAAAAATTATTTTTTACAAAAATCGCACATTTACGACTTTTTTCAATTTTTAAAATTTCTTCGGCTTATAACACCTAAATGTTTTATTCGATTGTAATTATTTTTTCACAGATCCCTAATTTCATACATTTATATATTCGTGTGAAATTTGAGCGCAATCAAAAAATTATTTCTCGTGATAATCGCAATTTTACGATTTTTCCGATATTTAAATTTCTTCGACTTAGAACACCTATATGCTTTATCCGATTATAATGATTTTTTCACAGAACCTTAATTTTATGAATTACTAGGAAAACGCTAAAGTCCCGCCGCGTTGATGGATGAGCTTTTTAAAGTTTTTAGTTTGCGTGGGATATCTTTACTTTTGCAAGTGCTTTGTTTTGCTACCTATAAGTGATTGTTGTCAAATTTCTTTTGTTACCTGTCAATTGGTATTATTTACCGTAAAAACTTATATTAAAAGCTTTATTTCTATGGATTCTGGCTAACTTTTTCAACTTTTTCTTTTAAAAGGTACTACATCACCATAACCTTAATGTCCATGTATAATATGAACGTTAAAGGCCCACCCGTTTGGTCAGAATTGGCCCAAATGGCACGAAAATATCGCACTAAAAGTCAAAAAACTTGTATTAAAAGCTTTATTTCTATAGATTCTGACTAACTTTTCAACTTTTTCTTTCAGAAAGCAATACATCACCATTACCTTAATGTCCATGTGAATTATAAACGTTGTAGCCTCACCCGTTTGGTCAGAATTGACCCAAATGGCACGAAAATATCGCACAAAAAGTCAAAAAACTTATATTAAAAGCTTTATTTCTATAGATTCTGGCTAACTTTTTCAACTTTTTCTTTCAGAAAGCAATACATCACAATTACCTTAATGTCCATGTGAAATATGAACGTTGTAGCCCTACCCGTTTGGTCAGAATCGGCCCAAATGTCTCGAAAATATCGCACTAAAAATCGAAAAAAAATCGTAAAAGTGCGATATTCATGAGAAATATTTCTTCGATTGTACCCAAAAACGTGGCACGTCTAAGTTCAGAGATTTCGAAGGTCCCCTTCAATTTTCATCAAGATCGCATATGCCGTTTGCCCGGAATCGTGCGAACAAACAGACAAAAAAACAAAAAAAAAAAAAAAAAACAAACAAAAAAAACAACCGAGCTAAATTTTTTGGGGGGTCAGTGAAATTGAAGTCTTCGCTTCGCTCATCCAAATATATTCGTGAGAAATTTGAGCGTAATCGAAAAACTATTTCTTATGAAAATCTCTATTTTACGCTTTTTTTGTTTAAAAAAAATTACGCTCATCCAACAACGCGCCTGAAGAAGCGTTTGCGAAGCTTTCTAGTAGTAAGCGTCTCTGCTTTCAATGTAGAAGGTCTAGGGTTCGATTCCCGCTAAATTCAGAAGTTTTTAACTTCTGATTTGGACGTTAGTCCATCAATTCTTGTTATAGGAATTTTTAAACGCTGACTTTGGAGCCGTCCTAGTAACGAGGAACATAATTGGATAAGCATTGCGAGCGTAGCGAGCGTAGCGAAGATTCCATTTCACTACACTGGAAAAAAAATCCGGAATGTTTTTTTTTTTTTTTTTTTTGTATTTTTGTGTCTGTTAACACGATTCCGGCTAAACCGATACTCCAATTGCGATGAAATTTTCTGGAGGCCTTGTAAATCTCTATACTTAGAACAGCCACGTTTTTGAGCGCAATCGGAAAATTATTTCTCACGAAAATCGTAATTTTACGATTTTTTCGATTTTTAAAAAATTTCTTCGACTTATAACACATGCTTTATCCGATTTCATTGATTATTTTCACAGAACCTTAATTTTATGAATTAAGATATTCGTGTGAAATTTGAGCGTAATCGAAATATTATTTCTCTTGAATATCAAAATTTTACGGGTTTTTTATCTTTTTAAACAGTTCTTTGACTTATAACACCTACATGATTCATCCTATTGTAATGATTTTTTCACAGAACCTTAATTTTATGAATTAATATATTCGTGTTAAATTTGAGCGCAATCAAATAATTATTTCTTGTGAAAATTGCAATTTTACTATTTTTTTTCTTTATTTAAATTACGATTAATTAAAAATTTAAAAATTTAAGTTACGTTTTTATTTCATTTAATTTAATTTTAAAAAAATTTGACTTTGTAATTATTTTTTCAAAGAACAACAGAAAATCCGCATAACACATGGCAGCTCAATGCACCAATTACGCTCATCCAACAACGCGCCTGAAATAGCGTTTGCGAAGCTTCCTAGTAAAATTATATTTGCTCTGAATCGGCGTTGTTGATTCTGGCGTTGATTCGTGAGTGCTCGCACTGTTCATACCACTGATTGCTATATTTCCTATTTACTAGGGAAAACGCCAAAGTCGTTGTTAGACGAGTGAGTGAGCCATGTGTTGAGTACCCGGTAACATTTCTTTTCTTCCCCTTACCTTAGGCCTCCCTATAGCCTATCATAGGCTACAGTGGAGCATTTTGGCCTAAACTATGGCCTAAACTTTTACACAACTCCCGGACCAACAATCTACCATTAAGCAAGACCCGGCAGTCACACGGAATATTCAGTTGAAGACTGCCAACAACAGCAACCTCCGGCACAGTGATTTCCACCAATACCCTGTTATTTATACGAATATAATTATCAAACTTAAATGCAAATGTTCCCGGGTACCCACCACATGACTCGCTCACTCGTCTAACTACGACTTTGGCGTTTCCCTAGTCTAGTTGGCTAAAGTGCCCTTGTAGCCGAAATGTGGGAGACGTGGGTTCAATCCCCTGGTCGGGAAAGATTTTGTAATTTCTAGATTGTATTTAAAAAATAATTAAACATGTTTTGAAATGCATATAACGCAGTGTAGTCCATCATCTGTGGCAATAGGGCCTACTATGGTAAACATAGCCAGTACGAAATACGTGAAAATATTGCAAGGTTTACTCAATCTACGAGCGGAATTTGGGGGTACCTTTACGTCCAACATTCGACAGACCTTGCATGGGCACGGCATTTCACGGCCAGGCGAAAAACAAACAAAAAATATATTTTCAAAATCTAAAACATTGTCGTTAAAATGATTTCTAAACATTGGAAGTCTATTTTTCAGTTTATCATTTCTTGTAGGTTTAAATCGCAATGAATCTTGCTGATTTTGTTAGCAGTTCTCAATAAACTCGTACCGGATGACTGTTTAAAATTTCAGCGCAATCTGTTCAGCGATTCGGCTGATTTTCAACGTACACACACACACACACACACGCACGCACGCAGAAAAACAATTAGGGCCGTTTAAGTCGAATGGAAATCACTACGTTCGCTACGCTCACTCGTTCAACTAGGAAAACGCTTAAGTCCCGCCGCGTTGATGGATGAGCTTTTTATAAGTTTTTAGTTTGAGTGGGACCACGTTTCCTTTGCAAGTGCTTTTGAATGCATTGAAGTTGATTGTTGTCAAGTTTCTATTGTTATACTTGTTAATTGTTATCATAAACCTAAAACTAGGGAAACGCCAAAGTCGTTGTTAAACGAGTGAGTGAGCCATGTGTTAAGTACCCGATTACATTACTTTTCTTCCCCCTACCTTGGGCCTACCTAGCCTATCATAGGCTAGAGAGGCGCATTATGACCTTACAGTTGACGCGCCCGTCCCCGTATACCAACTAAACTTTAAAAACTATTATTTATACGAATATAATTATCAAACTTAAATGCAATGTTCCGGGTACTCACCACATGACTCGCCTCAGCTCGTCTCACTACGACTTTGGCGTTTCCCTATAGTCTAGTTGGCTAAGGCGCCCTTGTAGCCGAAATGTGAAAGAAGTGAGTTCAATTCCCTGGTCGGGAAAGATTTTGTAATTTCTAGATTGTATTTCAAAAATAATTGAACATGATTTGAAATGCATAATATAACGCAGTGTTGTCCATCATCTGTGGCAATAGGGCCTACTATGGTAAACATAGCCAGTACGAAATACGTGAAAATATTGCAAGGTTTACTCAATCTACGAGCGAATTTTGTGGGTACCTTGACGTGCAACATTCGACAGACCTTGCATGGGCACGGCATTTCACGGCCAGGCGAATAATAAACAAAAAATATATTTTCAAAATCTAAAACATTGTACCCGATTACATTACTTTTCTTCCCCCTACCTTAGGCCTACCTAGCCTATCATAGGCTAGAGAGGCGCATTATGACCTTACAGTTGACGCGCCCGTCCCCGTATGCCAACTAAACTTTAAAAAACTATTATTTATACGAATATAATTATCAAACTTAAATGCATATGTTCCCGGGTACTCACCACATGACTCTCTCACTCGTCTAACTACACTTTGGCGTTTCCCTGGTCTAGTTGGCTAAAGCGCCCTTATAGCCGAAATATGGGAGACGTGGGTTCAATCCCCTGGTCGGGAAAGATTTTGTAATTTCGAGATTGTATTTAAAAAATTATTAAACATGTTTTGAAATGCATATAACGCAGTGAAGTCCATCATCTGTGGCAATAGGGCCTACTATGGTAAACATAGCCAGTACGAAATACGTGAAAACATTGCAAGGTTTACTCAATCTACGAGCGGAATTTGGGGGTACTTTGACTTAAAACATTCGACAGACCTTGAATGGACACGGCATTTCACTGCCAGGTAAATAAAAACAAAAAATATCTTTTCAAAATCTAAAACATTGTCGTTAAAATAATTTCATAACATTGGAAGTCTATTTTTCAGTTTATTATTTCTTGTATGTTTAAATCGCAATGAATCTTGCTGATTTTGTTAGCAGTTCTCAATAAACTCGTACCGGATGTCCGTTTAAAATTTCAGCGCAATCTGTTCAGCGATTCGGCTGATTTTTAACGTACACACACACACACACACACGCACGCACGCAGAAAAACAATAAGGGCCGTTTAAGTCGAATGGAAATCACTACGTTCGCTACGCTCACTCGTTCAAAAACTCATATTAAAACCTTTATTCTATGGATTCTGGCTAACTTTTTCAACTTTTTCTTTCAAAAAGCAATACATCACCATTACCTTAATGTCCATGTAAAATGTGAACGTCGTATAGCCCCACCCCTTTGGTCAGAATCGACCAAAATGTCACGAAAATATCGCACTAAAAATCGGAAAAAATCGTAAAAGTACGATATTCATGAGAAATATTTCTTCGATTGTACCCAAAAACGTGGCAGGTCTAAGTTCAGAGATTTCGAAGGTCCCCTCCAATTTTCATCAAGATCGCATATGCCGTTTTGCCCAGAATCGTGCGAACAAACAGACAGAAAAACAAACAAAAAATCAAAAACAAAAAAACATTGGAGCTAAATTTTTTGAGGGGTCAGTGAAATTGAAGTCTTCGCTTCGCTCATCCAAAAACAAAAAACGATCTTTAGTTAGTTTATTTATTCATGTGTGAAAAAAATAATAAAATGGGCAGTTGGTAGGGTCCCCACGAATAACGTCTTTAGGCGACTAAAGACTACAAAGGGGACTTCAATACAATATTTTCACTATTTCCTAACGCATTTTCATTAGACAATCATCTCTATATTTTACTTTCTTTTATTCTCTACTCTTCACCATCAATGCTGGCCCACTTTGTGCTCAAAGCATCCACCGCCGTGATTGCTTTACACTAGGAAGCTTCGCAAACGCTTTTTTAGTCGCGTTGATGGATGAGCTTTTTTGTAAGTTTTTAGTTTGAGTGGGATCTCTTTACTTATCAAGTGCTTTTTGAACGCATTGTAGGTGATTGTTGTAAAGTTTCTAGTGTTACTTCTTGATTGTTATTAATACCTCAATAAACTTAATTTAAAACCTTTATGTTATGGTTTTTGGATATTTTTTCAACTTTTTTCTTTTTTAAAAAGCAATACATACATACAGCAATACAGCATGTCCATGTAAAATATGAAACGTTGTAGCCCCACCCGTTGGTCAAATCGGCCCAAATGTCACGAAAATATCGCACTAAAAATCGAAAAAAATCGTAAAAGTACGATATTCATGAGAAATATTTCTTCGATTGTACCCAAAACGTGACAAGCCCTAAGTTTAGAGAAAACAAAGGTCCCCTCCATTTTCCTCAAGATCGCATATGCCGTTTGCCCGGAATCGTGCAAACAAACAGACAGAAAAACTAACAAAAAAAAAAACACCCGAGCTTTTTTTCTTGGGGTACGTAAGTGAAAAAAAAACAAAAAAGCGACCATTGGGACCATTGGCAATGATGAGCATGATGTAAATTTTTCCTATTTTAAACGGGCTTTATAGATCTAACTCGCGAGTGACCTTCGCTATTAAAATAGTATTACCACAGACTTATGAGGATAGCGTAACGTGACGTTTTCCGGCGATATGGCAGGTTCTAAGAGCCTGAAAAAACTTTCTACAGTCTTATTTTGAAGCCATTGTTGGAAACATATTTTGTGTTCTGAAAAAAAAGGACAACTCCCTATTAACAGTGAAAAATACGGAATTATGATGGCCATTTTATTTCGGAGAACACTCCACGAAAGGTTCATCACGAATGTGAGCTCAACTTCTTTAACACGTTTGTGTGTAGTCCTCGAAAGAAAATAAGATAATCGCTGTGAATCTGAACTTCTGGTTGACTTATTCATAAAAAACAATTAACCGCTCTTTGGAATAGGAGATAGCGGCTTGATATCGTTGATCAACTAGTGTCATTATATGAAGTTCTTTAGGATCAGAATTGTCATTAATGGTTTTACGGTAGTTCTCTTTAGCAGTAATTTTTTTTTAACTAAAATTTCATTTACAATAGTCCATCCATTTTAGACATGGGTCGTTTGCAAGGTAATGTTTAAGCAATAGTTCATTATTTTAGTGTGCATTTGCGTAGTTTTATTTATTGTTCTTGGTTTAATCAGTTTTTATAACTGAATAGGATATAGGCCCAACGTTAAATAAATATTTAAAGAGACGTCATAGACAAATTCTACGTGATATTATCTTGAAAAAATATAAAACAATGAATCTTGGCAGAATTAAGATAATGGTTAATGTCATCACATTATTAAGAAGTTGCTATTTTTTTGGTTTTTCAATGTTGAGCTCTAGAAACCGAAACGGGACCATGAATTTACTTGCTTAGATTAAAAGATGGCAGCATGGATTATTAGTATGTTGGGTAGTTTGGTTGCTGTGTGCGGTAGTTTATCGCGATCTTTAGGTATATGAGAAAATATCAATATATATAGCTTTTTTTATAAGTTGTCAGTCGGCCAAAACAGCTGTTGTTATGTAACAAGGTGGAGAATACAAATATGATATCAACCCTCCAAAAATGGCGATTTAAGTTTCAACCTCAATATTAGAAACAAATACTTTAACTTTTGAAAGGTGAGAGCCCCAAGTAAACCGGTACAAAGAATGGAAGAACACCTCCCCCTGGAAATAAGTATACATGGTGGTAACTCACACTTATTGTTTTATCTAGGAGGCGTGAATAATCTTAGCTGTTAAAGCGCCCTAAAACTAATACTAATAACACTAATACTTGACATAAATTTAAGAATAGATTATTGTATGTTTTGGTGCATTTTTGGATATCATTCAAGAACTAAAACCGAAAACCAAACTACCAAAGAAGATGTTTAGAATAAGCCACGAAAGTGGAAAGAGATGACGAGACGAGGAGCTGTAAAATTTAGAAGAAATGTACGGTCTATACAAAAAAAGGTTTGGTAGCGGAAGTGGAAAGTTGCAGGACAAGTATACATTATGCAAAGTATCATGTTAAATAATATAATCCAAAGTTAGATTTGATGTGCAGTGAATTTATTGAGTGTCAAATGACACTTTATACAAAACTGTACACTTAAACTTAAACAGAAGATATCAGAAGTACAGAAAGAAATTTGAAGTTTGAAAGAATTTACAGACAAAGTGAAACAAAACATTTGTCAACAGCTCTGACAATATGTCCAGCTGTTGACAGTTGACATTGAGAAACTCTCCAGTGAGACTCAGTCATTGATTTTGTACCACTTCGTGTGTTTCGGGTAGGGGGATTAATGTAATCCGTCCGAAGAATCAGATGCAGTTCGACTTAACCGAAGTAAGCTCCAAGGCGTCCACCATATCCGTAGCCGGTGTATCCGGTGTATCCGGAGTAAGCCAGGGGAGAGGCGTAGCTGGAGTAGCCGTAGAGACCAGCGTTCAGGTAGACGGGGCTACGCTTGGCGATGAAGTGTCCCTTGGCCAGAAGGTGACCGGTCTTGGCCTCAACATGCTTCTGGTGGTGGAAGGCCTTAGCGGCGGCGACCTCGACGGTGTCTCCGGTGGGCAGGGGAGCTCCAGCGGCGATGGCAACGGGGTCGACAAGACGAGCCTCAGAGGCGAGTCCGGCGTGGGCGTATCCGTGAGCGATGGGAGCGGCGTAAGCCAGACCCTTAGCGGCAGCATGGGCTTGGAAGTGGGCGGCCTTAGCGGCGGCGACCTCGACGGTGTCTCCGGTGGGCAGGGGAGCTCCAGCGGCGATGGCAACGGGGTCGACGAGACGAGCCTGGGAGGCGAGTCCGGCGTGGGCGTATCCAGAGTAGGCGATGGGAGCAACAAGAGACCTAGCGTATCCAGAGTAGGCAAGAGCGGGGCTGCCGTAGCTAGCGTATCCTAGGGCTCCGTTGTAGAACTCTCCCTTGTAGGAACCATCATCGTACGCGCCATAGGCACTGACGACGGGGCTGTTCACGTAGCCGGCGGAGGCCACTGCCAACAGGCAGGCGAATGCGATCTGGAGCAACAGACGAGTGTTAAGTTTTGTAAACCTTGATATATCATGGTTACTCATCTACGTGCCAATTTCCAAGGGGGGCTAACATTTTAGCTGTCATAACAAAGCAAGTAGAAGCGAATTCATAGAGTTAAAAAGATAATAAATTCAAAAGAAAACAATCTTAAATTAAGATAAAATTATGGTTATTTACATTGATGTAGGGCTTCGTTTTCTTGAAACTAGACTTGCCGTGCCAAAGGGCGATTAAATAATTAAAACATACCAATTGAACAGCAATTCTTAGCAATTAAATAGTTTATTGAATTTCTGTGTAGTATCTATGGTATTGTGTATTTCTACTTGTTGCTCTGCGTTTTAGTTAGTCTGTACAGTGAGTTAATAATACTAAATACTAAAAGAGGCCTACATTAAATTAATCCACAATACAAAAATATATACAATCAAGATATTATACATGATTTGTAGAATTCTTAAAATTATTAACAAGTATATGTAATAACTAACTACACAGACTTACATTACAATAATGTTTAGTGTTGAACATAAAGACGAGATTTGAGATGCAACCCACTTAGCAGCACGTGGACAGTTCACAGACAGGGCCATACCGACAACAGCTGTTACTCTTCTTAAGATCTAACAAACGTTATTAAGGTAAAATATTTATATGGATATGTGTATGCTTTTACCAAACTTTGTTTCCCCTTGTAATAAACCCATTTTAACTTTTATAACTATATTCGGTTTTATCGTATATTTTGTGCATTCGATTTACTAGGTAAAAAAAGAGCAAGCAATTAATTAGATTTCACTGCCAAACTAGTTTTACATTCGCAATAAAGAAAACTACTGACTATAACATTCCGATCGAATTTCGAAACAAATTGAGAGTAAATACTATTATACTATTGGGGATAATTTTAATAGTCTCTAAATGTGTTAGATTAATACAAAATACAGCTGAGTATGAGCACTATCTAGTTCAACATTTACTGTTTAGTCGAAGCTATACACGTCACTACTTTGTATATATAACGATTGTCATTACACGCCACGAAAGTCATTCCAATAACAACATAAAATTACAAAAGTCAAAGAAAATAAAGAAATTAAAAAAAAAAATTAAATGTCTCGACGTTCTTAGTAAATGCATTCTTCTAACATATTGACTACTTTTGCAGTCTTAAGAATTATTTTAAATAAATGAACTGAAATATTGAAGTTTAAACAAAGTAATAAATCTATTAAGACGGTGCAACTTACCATACACTTCATGGCTGGGTGAGTTCTTCGAGCTAACACTGGAGAGAATGTACCTTCCACCCCGTCAGCCTCACCTTATATACCCTGCACTTTGTTCAGCTCGGAACTAGTTTCTGCATGGGAGTACCCTCCATACCGAGACACCGCCCTTGAAAATAGTCCGGTTATTTGATAGAAATCAATGCGCACAATGCACCTGTATTGACACTTTTAATTAAACAGGTTTCTTATATAACTTCACTCTAAAAGGATAATACATGTCATGTTGTTTCAATCGGGCACCAGATTTAAAACGAATTAATTACCATTTAAATTCAAAATTCTAAGTAAATATATAAATAACTTGAAAGTTGGTGTCTTTTCTATTAAGGAGTGATTGCACATAACGGTATTAAACGCTTCTATTCAACAATGGTTTAGAGCTGATACAATCATGTAGAAGAAACTTGTCTTAGTTTGTCTTGGCGTTAAGAAACTTGCAGTCCAACTCGTGTACATTAACATAGATGGATAGAGGTGCTTTTTAAGTTTTATCAGACACGTTTTGAAATGTGTGATTGATATTGTTGGGTGTTCCGTAGTATTTTCAATAGCACAATTCATTAATAAAGTGAAGATTTACTGAGAATACTGATAATAAGCATACGCAAACGTGACACAGCGATTAATACATTAAACATGGATGATAGTCGCAAGTACTTGTGTAATAGTATTGTGTATGGTATGTAGCGTCAAGCGATATACTAATAATCGTGAAATGAACACATCTTTGAAGTTAAGTATCGATAACTGATATAAATTTATTCCCAAAGTCAGGAAAATATATTCAATAATAATTTACGTACATTTCAAAATTGGAAAGCATGAAGTTAAACAAGTCAATTTCATATTCACCAATTCTCTCTCATAATTCCCAAAATCAATCTATGCGTTCTTTTTTAAGTCAACAGGTTATTATTCAACCCTCTCCGTTATAAAGTCAATCGTTGAAAAATTAGATCATTTGAGAATAGATGGGAATACTATTTGGAAATGGACCTGGACCATTGTTATCTCAAATGTCCACGCGACAACGCCATAGAAACAAAGTACTTGAGGAACTCATCAATATCTTTGGGCAATTCAATATTGTGAACCATAAAGTAAACAGACAAGAGGAAATTTAATCAGGGAATGCAAAGAGAGTATTTTTATTCTTTTTAGGATTCGAACAGGTCAGAAATGCAAGTTAGTAGTTTTTTACTTTTCAAAACGCCATTCACTCTCAATGTATTTCAGAACGCTATTTTTAAATAAACTCGTAATAACAAATAATATTTTGTGAACATAATGCTAAAATATTCGACATAAGAATTAGTGTTAGCCTCCTGATTGATCAATGGTATCCCTTCATATATGTGCGTTGATCTAATCAAAAATATATTTAAAAATCCAGTTTTACTTGTAACGGTTTTTATTTTGTGTAAAATGACAATATATTATGCACATGAAATGGGAAAGAAAATTTTAAGAAGAAACAGTTTGAAGATTACAATAACAACAAAATGTTAGACAACAGCTATGACAATATGTCCAATTGTTGTCAAGTGATATTGAGAAACTCTCCAGTGGAACTCGGTCATTTGAAGTTTAAGTTGTTTTAAGTCGTGTCAATAGTAGTCAGGGTAGAGGAAATGATGATATTGGTCAAAAGTAATAACCGCAACTGAACTTAAACCGTAGTAAGCTCCAAGGTGTCCACCATAATATCCGTTTCGGGTATAACCGGTGAATCCCGAGTAAGCCAGGGGAGAATTGTAGCTGGAATAGCATTAGGTAGAGTTGCGGAGTAAGCCATGGGGTGCGCTTCAGCAAACACCTGCGCATGGGCGCTCAGTGGCGGTGGCGGGGCTTCACTTGCCGATTAAGTGTCCCTTGGCCAGAAGGTGACCGGTTTTGGCCGCAATATGAGCCTGTAGATGGGCGGCCTTAGCGGCGGCGACCTCGACGGTGTCTCCGGTGGGCAGGGGAGCTCCAGCGGCGATGGCAACGGGGTCGACAAGACGAGCCTCAGTGGCGAGGGCGATGGGAGCGGCGTGGGCGTATCCAAGGGCAATAGGGGCGGCGTAAGCGTGGGCGATGCGGACGGGGTGGGGGGCGGAGACTAGGGGGGCGTGGTAGGCGACAGCGGGAGTGCCGGGGTTGGAGATGGCGTAGACTCCACCGAGGACTCCGTTGTAGAGCTCTCCCTTGTAGGAACCATCGTCGTACGCTCCGTAAGCGATTGCGTGGTTCAGGTAGCCGGCGGAGGCCACGGCCAACAGGCAGGAGAATGCGATCTGTAACCGCAAAACGTGGTATGAATTATATTAATTCATTAAATATCGTACTAGTTAGGTATCTGACTCACGTCTATCCAATCAAATACCTTTGGGTAGGGAGGGGATGGCCTGACAATTTAAGAAAATCTTGTTAGTATCGCACTCACTCAAATATGTAGACAAATTAAGAATTTAAACTTTTACTAGAATCTGTCAAGCTAGAAAAATACAACGTGCCACTGATTTTGTTGATTATCGGAGTTACTTGATAATAGAAACTGCAAGCTTGACGCAATCTCACGTAAATATTAATTGTTTATCTCAGTATGATTTATTTACTTACATTAAAAACTATTTAAATCGAGTTTTCATCTGTACCACTTTCAAAATGCCTAATTTTATTGATAATATAAAGGGTTGCAAAATTGGCTTGGTTTCCTATCTCAAAGGGTCGATAATACACGCAGTTTATGTTGGTCAAGCAGATGGAAATACGAATACATTGTAGTTATGGTAAATTTTCTGACCAATGACATAATTTAGTGCTTCGTTGCTTGTTGTGTCTCTGTGCGTGTTGTTGTTTAACGTCTCTAATTTCAAGAAGAGATAAAAATATCAATTATAAACCACTTACAGAATGTAATATGTCTATCAATAATAATTAGATTGAAAAATGGGTTACTTGAGGAAATAATCAAGTACGAATCTTAGTTTCATATGCAAAGATTTTATTGTTTACGTTGAAGCATTTTATTTTTCCGCACAATCTGATATAAATCGATTAATTTAAAATATTTTTGAAAGAGAAATGTGATTTTGTGGTGACAATCAGCTTAAAAGTAAAATAAATAGTGAAAGTTATGTGAATATGTGAAATTCCAGATAATTTACTTTAGTCCTGAAGACTAGAGCTTGACGGTAAGCAAAGTATGCATTTCCAAAAACGTTATATCGATCTGGGATTTAATAAATCTATCAACCTAACCAAGCAAGCCTCAGACAGACTTTGCAGCTAAAAAGAGATCCTGGTAACGAAATCAGAAACTTAAATCGTCTCAATTTTAATGTCTGTCTAAAATCTAAATGATATAAACAAATGAAATGTGGACAAAGAAAATCCACGTTTAAATATCGTTATAGTGTTCGTCAAGATCGTGGAGCGCTAGCGGTTTCTTTCAAATCTTCATGAATAGGGTTCCCAATCATGTACTTGTCAAAGGTACAATAAGGCAAATGATTGCTTCGGCTGCCGCCAAGAATTTTGTGGTTTCTACTAAAGATGCTGAAAACATAATTTCAACCCTTCGGTAGGCCGGGTCAGGTAATACTTTGTTTTGTGTGATGCGTTGATGGTCTAGTCAATGTTTTTATCCCATTTGGTGACAGTAGTAGGACCTGTGTCCGTGCGTCCGGTCAGAAGCTCTTTTGAGGAAGTTAAGTGGGCGTGTAATTCTTCATGAATAGAGCTCTATAGTATTTTCCACATTGAGAAGCAAAGTACCAAATTGGCTAATAATTCATTGGGTTGTCTAGACAGTTTTGAGATCTTGTGTTAAAACGTCACTCACTGATGCAGACTGGAAGGATGAGCAGTAATTTGTCGCCAGCCTCCCGGTCATTGTCTGGCAAACCGGGTGGCTTAGCGATCAGTATACCCTTTGGGTTTAGTGTGACAGTGTTGAGACTGCATTGTTCAGGAGAAATTATTTCGAACATACTGTAAATGAGTTACTTATCTTTTCCTATTAAAGAGAAGAATAGAAGGGTTGGCCTGTGGTGGTCAACTCAAGTGAATTCGAAGATCACCGTTTTCGTGTTGATTGACAGGTAGGCCAATAAATGTCGCACTCCCGCAGTGCTGAGTGGCTTTGACTGTATGTGCCGCACTTTGTTTCTAAGGTGGAAAATACTATAGAATTGTGCTCTACGATCTTGACGAACACTATATGTGAGTTATAGCGTAAAATCGCAAACGAAATTAAAACTGTAGAAAACTTTTAAAACGCAAAATAGCTCGATAAAGAAATCGAAAGAAACTAGACACAAATATCGAAATTTTGCTGGTTTACTTATTTTACTTTTTAAAAAATAACGATAGTTTATCTACTAGAACAAAATTTCAATTCACACGCCTCAATTTTGCCTACGCCTCTATAGCTAAAGAACTATTTGTAGAAATTGTTGTTATTGTCATTTTATTTATTTATTTATTTATTTATTTAGTTATTTATTTATTTATTTATTTATTTATTTATTTATTTATTTATTTATTTATTTATTTATTTATTTATTTATTTATTTATTTATCGTCTCACCTACTCAGTTGAAAAACTGTTTTACGAAGGAGGACAACTAAATAAATTTAATTACATAGATGCAGACACAACATGAAAAAATATATATATAGTTTGAAATAGTGATATTACAATTTAAAACAACAATGTATTAATAACACAAAATATTTGGTAACAAAATCAAAATGGATATTAAATAAAATTTAAAAATAAATCAAATATAAAAAAATAAAAAGTAAATGCAAGAAAAAAAGAAAAAACTATTATTGTACTTACCACACACTTCATGGTTGGAAGTTCTTTGACACTGGAGACTCGACGACGATCCGAGGTTTTATATACCCCACAAAGTATTGTTTCCGCGATTGCGATGATCTATAGGTTTCTCGAGCGCCCTTGAGGCGACAAGGGTGGGGACATCCGTGCAACCTCGACGATCATAGGAATATCTGAACTGATGCAACTATCTAGGTATATCGGCCTTCGATTGTTCATTAGAGATACGGTATGTACAGCAAGTGGGTTATCTGAGCCAATCACTTGAAGGATTTATCAACTGACTTTTACCGAAGGAGGTAGTTCGAGTAAAACTCTCTTTTAACTTCCATACGTTATTCAGAAATGAATAACAATATTGTTTCAGCATGTACAACGATCTTTCAGCAAGTTCAGAAAAAACACGGCAGATTGAAATATTAGGCTATAGTCAAGACAAAATAAGGATTTTTAAACTATTGTTGCCAGCGGTTTAGCCGCGGTCGCTTAGCCGGTTCCAACTCGAATTCCGAAGTTAAGCAACTTCGGACGTGGTCAGGGGGAGAGTTGGTGAAAGCTATGCCCTATACCGTTCGTTTGAGCATATGGAGGGTTCGAGAGCTAGTGTAACGGCTTCGTTCTCCTCGACATCTGCTCGGCAGTCCGGGTTAGTAGAGGAACCTATATGACTGTCAAGGTTACACTGTTCTTTCGAATGGGACGTAAAGCCGTTGTCCCTTGGTATTTTTCGAAAGAAGTAGGCTACGTGCCGGTACCGGGTTTCCCCTCCTCCCTTCTATTCATACTTCATCCTCATCTATCACCACTCAAATAGCCCTAGTGCAAAAGAGGCTCATAAATATACTATTCTATGTGACTTAAGCAACACAAATCAATCAATCCCTGTCAAAATTAAAGTGCCATTATGTTGGTTTACACAAGTTAGGCTTATGTATCAGTTTCAATAAGCAAAATTAATATTGATTGTATAATACAGTACACTCACTCAAAACAGCAAATGCATTTCTAAATTAAAACAATTTATTTAAATTCACCCTTGAATGTATTATTACCGTATTTTCGAGTTATATACTGCTTAGTTATATTATAATCAGATAAAAGATTAATCATTAATGAACAATGAAATAATAACAAATAAGAAGTAAGAAACGTAATGGCCCAGTGTGCTGAATCCTTGCACTTTACCTATCAAGTTAATTTGTCGGGAGAAACTGCCATTGGCGGAATTAATATATTTGATATCATCCGGAAACTAAAACTACACCACGACCGAGGACTTAAGACTTTATTTAGGACTGTATCCATCACAATATAGACCTTATAAATTTAAATCATTGGACTTTTTCACTGTTAGTTAACAAAATATTTATTTTAATGTGATATTTCGATTTCTTTACAGAAATCTTTATCAAACAAAATTAACAATTAAAAAACCACAACAGACAGGAAAAAAAAACAATTCACAAAATATTATAAATATGGCTGTGCATTAATCCCAAAATTATTAACAAAAAAGTTTATTATGAATAAAAATAAAAAACCAAAAAACAGAACATTAAATTGACAAGTGGACAGTTTTTGATGTATGAAATAAAGCTATTGATCTAGTGATGAAATTGATGGACGAAACTTTTCCAAATGGCTGGAAAATTTAAACACTAGGCACACTGATTGTATTGGCCACACATGAAAGTGGTTTTTTAATTGTTAATTTTTTTTGATAAAGATTTCTGTAAAGAAATCGAAATATTACTTAAAATAAATATTTTTTTAAACTAACAGTGAAAAAGTCCAATGATTTATATTTATAACGTTACTACCTGTTATATAGTTTCATTTTTTAAAACAATATAGACCCATAATGCACCGTTGTTATAACTAATAGTTACCGGCTATGTGGTCTTTGGTTAAAGCGTCCGGGTTGTCAGTGGAATATCCGGAGTTGATCCCCGATCAACTTGGATTTTTACAATACTAGATTTGTAATTTGTTTCTCGGTTCTGAAATAGATGTGGAACTTAAAGTCAAGAATACAACAGTCAACGATTCCCATAATTTTGATACATTATAAACATTATTTACATTACATATTAAGATTTTAAAATAACAACTATCAAGTGACTTGACGTGATGCGACGCCTTTACCCAACAGTTATTTGTTTTTCCTCATAGTTTCTATGGTTAAGTCGACTGACCTTGGAGAAACAAGTGTGAGGACATTCTGCGCCGACATCTGGAGTGCGTTTATTAGTGCAACTATGATTGGCATTTCAAGCATCGATAGTTCACAGTTAGAAACATAATCAAAAGCCAATTAACAGAATGTGTAACATACATTAACATGACCCTTAACAAGTGGGAATGAACGACTGCACTTGAGAAACGAGGGTCATGTTTGGCTTTAGCAATATGTTCAAGCAGTCACAATATTATAAATGTAATTGGATGAGCGTAGCGACTGGAGCGAGCGTAGCGAAGATTCCATTTCACTACACTGGACAAAAAAATCCGGAATGTTTTTTTTTTTTCTTTTTTTTTTTTATTTATTTTTGTATTTTTGAGTGTCTGTGAACACGATTCCGGCTAAACCAATACTCCAATTGCGATGAAATTTTATGGAGGTCTATGAAATCTCTGAACGAAGAACTCACGAGGGAAAAATCGATCAAAAAATTATTTCTCATGAAATCGCAATTTTACGATTTTTTTCGATTTTTAAAAAAATTCTTCGACTTATAACATCTACATCTTTATCCGATTGTACGATTTTTTCACAGAACCTTAATTTTATGATTAATATATTCGTGGAAATTGAGCGCAATCGAAAAATCATTTCTCATGATATCGCAATTTTACGATTTTTTTCAATTTTAACATTCTTCGACGAATAAACCTACATGCTTTATCCGATGTAATGATTTTCACAGAACTTAATTTTATGAATGAATATATTCGTGTGAAATTGAGCGTTATCGAAAAATTATCTATTAAAAAATCGCATTTACGCTTTTTCTTTTAAAAAAAAATACGCTCATCCATCAACGCGGCGGACTTAAGCGTTTCCTAGTAAATGCATCCACTATACTGGAGACTTCTTGTTCCTCTTAGATTCGCCGCAGAAGTCAGGACATGTTTTATCGCGGTTCTACAGATCGCCCGAGCACATGTGGGACATCTTACGAAACATCTGTTCAACAATGGTTAAGATGTTGACGTTGAAGAAACTTGTATTTAAACTTGCAGTCCAGCTCATTAGAATAGGGAGCGAAGTGACAAAGTGTCTCCATTCAACTCAAACGGCGCTTATTCTGTGATTCTGTGTGTATGTGTGTGTACATCGAAAATCAGCCGAATCGCTGAACATTATACGCGCTGAAATTTTAAACAAACATCCGGTACGAGTTTACTGGAACTGCTAACAAAATCAGCTAATCTATAGCGATTTAAAACCTACAAGAAATAATAAATCTAAAAATAGGCTGCTAATGCGTAGGAATTATTTTAACGACAATGAATTTGTGTTTGAAAAAAATATTTTTTGTTTGTTATTTGTATGGCTGTGAAATGCAGTGCCCAAGGTGTATCGAATCTTGCACGCTCAAAATATCCCAAAATAGATCTGGGAGATTGAGTATACCTTGCAATATTGACACGTATTTCGTACTGGCTATGTTTTCCATAGTGTTGTCACAGATGATAGGTTACACTGCGTTATATGCATTTCAAAACATGTTTAATAATTTTTTAAATAAAATCCAGAAATTACAAAATCTTTCCCGACCAAGGGATTGAACCCAGATCTCCCACATTTCGGGTATAACGGCGTCTTAGCCAACTTGACTTTAGGAAAACGCCCAAAGTCGTAGTTAGACGAGTGAGCGAGTCATGTGTTTAGTATCCGGAAACATTTGCATTTAAGTTTGATAATTATATTGGTATAAATAATAAGGTTTTTAAGTTAAGTTGGTATAAGGGCGCGTCAACTGAAAGGCCATAAAGCGCCACTCTAGCCTATGATAGGCTAAGGATGCCTTAGGTAGGGGGAAGGAAGGGAATGCTACCAGGTACTCAACACATGGCTCACTCATTCGTCTATCACCGACTTTGGCATTTTCCTAGTGTACATTAATAATATAGATGGACATATTATGATACGTAATATGTCAATATCTACTGCAACTGTTGTTTATTGTTTTTTTTTACAACTTATGTACTTAGTTATGTATTCATACTTTATGAGAGTAATTATTCATATAGAATCAATTCAGAAAGACTAATGATAGTAAATGCAGAGGAGTGATCAGGTTTATTGCGTATTCTGTCCAATATTTGAGGCGGGGGTAAAAGAAGTCGAACGGGAATCAGGTAAACACTAAAGAAGCCACAGTATGATTTGCAATGGTTTTATTTTGTGTCAAATTACAATATACAAAACTGTACACATGAAAATGTTTCAATTTGATGGAAACGGAAACTTTTAGAGTAGAAACAGTTTAGAGATTAAAAAAACAACAAAATATTTGACAACAGCTCTGACAATATGTCCAACTGTTGTCAAGTGACATTGAGAAACTCTCCAGTGGAACTCAGTCATTTTAAGTTGTTATTTCAATGGTAGTCAGGGTAGGGGAAATGAAATTGGTCAATAGAAATGAAGACAATTGAACTTAACCGTAGTAAGCTCCAAGGTGTCCACCATATCCGTAACCGGTGTATCCGGTGTATCCGGAGTAAGCCAGGGGAGAAGCGTAGCTGGAGTATCCATAGGTGGAAGGTGCGGAGTAAGCCAGGGGTGCGGCGTATCCGGTGGCCAGGAGGCCGGGGCTACGCTTGGTGATGAAGTGTCCGCTCTTGGCCAGAAGGTGACCGGTCTTGGCCTCAACATGAGCCTGGTGGTGGAAGGCCTTAGCGGCGGCGACCTCGACGGTGTCTCCGGTGGGCAGGGGAGCTCCAGCGGCGATGGCAACGGGGTCTACGAGACGAGCCTCAGTGGCGAGTCCGGCGTATCCGTGGGCGACGGGAACGACACCGTGGGAGTATCCGGAGTAGGCGATGGGAGATGCACCGTATCCAGAGTAGGCAATGGGAGAGGCGGCGTATCCGGAGTAGGCGATGGGGGAGACAATAGACTTGGCGTATCCAGAGTATGCGACTCCCTTAGCGGCGGCATGGGCCTGGTAGTGGACGGCCTTAGCGGCGGCGACCTCGACGGTGTCTCCGGTGGGCAGGGGAGCTCCGGCGGCGATGGCAACGGGGTCGACAAGACGAGCCTCAGTGGCGAGTCCGGCGTATCCTTGGGCGTATCCGGAGTAGGCGATGGGAGCAACAACAGACTTAGCGTATCCGGAGTAGGCGAGGGGAGCGGCGTATCCGTGGGCGTATCCTTGGACGATGGGTGCAGCGTAGGTCTGGGCGACGCGAACTGGGTGGGGTGCGGAGACGATGGGGGCGTTGTAAGCAACAGCCTTGGATCCCAGGGTAGAGTACCCTAGGGCACCGGCGTAGGCACCACCATAGACATTGCCGTAGACTCCGTTGTAGCCGAGGGCTCCGTTGTAGAGCTCTCCCTTGTAGGAACCATCATCGTACGCGCCATAGGCACTGACGACGGGGCTGTTCACGTAGCCGGCGGAGGCCACGGCCAACAGGCAGGCGAATGCAATCTGAAATCACGAACACAGAAAATTAGTTGCTGGTATCTATTTTGTAACTGTATATTCCATGGTTTCCAAAAAGGTTCCAAGTGTGTTATAACTAAATGAAAGAACATAAAAATATTGTTTTTTATTGATTTTAAAACATTTTACTTAGTTTATTAAAACGTTATGAAGTGTGATTTAATGCAAAGCGTAGGCTTATGGTACCTAAATGATTATAGAGTATAAGATTTGCATTTATTATCTCTTTGGATTTGAATTTTCATACATATTTGTTTAATTTATCACAATTTCAACATGCTTCTTTCTAAAAGTGATATATAATCTCCTTTGTAGATTGATATTAAGGTCGCGAATGCTGTTTGATATGAAACCGTTATATGAATGTGTATCTAGTTATTCTACACCACATAAAAGAATAGTTAACAGTGACGGACCATAATAAGCCAGTTTGAGTTTTGTTGAACGTGTCCAGTGAGCACAAACTCTAAAAAATAATACTTGACTATAGTGTAAGGCTACATTAATAATAGTTTAGTCTCATTTTACAGTTATACAATAGCAACGAGCATTTATTTGCGTGATCTGACATTTAATTTTGAATTGTGTTTACAGTAACACAAAAAAGTTTTGCCAATTGTGGCACCACGACTTTTCGATTTGGCAGATGAAATGATAATCATTGACCACGATATAACATAGCATAGAACAATTGTGATAATATTAACTTCAAATATTTCCAAAATTATAGTAATATCAACAATTCTCACATTGTTGCAAATAATTGCATGAATTTATCATTGAATCGAAACCAAAGTATTTGAAACAAGAATGGCAAAGGAGACATCTAAAACGCAATTTTAAACAACAATAAGCAAATAGGTACTATAGGCAAATGTATAATTACAATATACATTGATACGAACCAATAATAAGCAAAACATCATAATTTAAATTTTGTGTCTAATTTATTTAATAACAGATAATTTGATCTCTAAAAAATATAAATGTTAATCATTTTTCTTCTGGAGAAACAATGCTTGAATTTCCTATACCCACTTGCATCTACTCCACTCTTATTCAATTCCACACAAGCATGCTAAACGAATTGAGTTGAGTTGAAATGTAACATTGTAATAATTAAACTATATTTTTCATAGCGTCTATGCTGATTATACAATAAATGCAAGAATACATAATGAAAAAGTAATACAATAGAAGAAAATAAATAGCAAATTCTAAATACTAAATATTAAAAGTATTTACTAGACTGCTTGTTATTTGCTACACACAATAGTATTCTCGAATATAACCAATGCACAGAAAGTTAAGTAATATAACCGGCCTGCTACTTACCATACACTTCATGGCTGGGTGAGTTCTTCGAGCTTACACTGGAGAGAATGTACCTTCTGCCCCGGCAGACCCGTGTTTTATACGTTTTAAAATCGCCGAACTATTTTCTGGGAGTATCCTTTTGTTGTCGTGTCTTGGACGATTCGAAACGAGAACGCGCCTCAAGATCGCGCGCCCTTGAGAAGAACGGTCAACGGTGTTGGAATCGCTACGCAGTGCATGCGATGGAACACAATGCAGGAGCTTTTTTCAAGTTTAATTTGGCAGGTTCACTTGGTTAAACTTAAATCGTTCTAAAAGTGGTTTTGTTTCCAAGTTGGTGCGGATCAGGTTTCGGCGTCTACGCCGAGCTGGTTGGTTTCGTGCGGTAACAATGCTAGACATCTCGGGCAGATGTGTTTAATAATAGAACGACCAGAGGATCGTGTTACGAACATCACATCAGCATTCGAATAGAAAAGTTTAACAACGTGAAATGTGAAACCAAATAATCAGGAGTGTACGCCTATTGCAAGTTTTTTCCCCCTTAATTTAGGCTTTCGCGGCCCGGAATAATAACATTAAAGTTTGTCAGAGACAATTCGCCGAGTCGACTGCTTATTTTGAAATCTTTTGACGTTAAGCCCAACTGCTCTTCAGAAAACAAGAATTCAAAAATTATATTTAAATTGTCAAAAGTGTTAGCCTTAGTTGTTTTAATCCTTGTTTTTTGTTAGTAGTCCATGCCATATCGCTGAAACCTCAAAATTATTTTTTTAAATAGCTGATACGGCGAGATGTTCCAATCAAACCAATTGCTATGATTACACATTATAAAATATTTGTATTTCATAGATAAATATAATAATGAATGGCAAAACTACGCTGATGATAGTAAGGGAAGCATGCACACGACAAATGTGAAATACTACCATTAACTTACAACTAATTAGTGGTGAAACAAAGCAAATATATATAATGTTAAAGTTCAACAAAAACCTCCACCATCCAGTAACCGTTCTGATTTTACTTTTCATGGGAATGGCCGCTGTAGAATGTATGATAATTAGAGGTGCGTGTTTATAGCATTTTTAAGTGTCATTTTATAGCGTTTTGTAGCATCTATTTTTTGACTACTTTCAAAACCTTATGTATGAACTTTTTCATATTTTTAATTTTTAATTTGGTCATTAAGGTTGAATTAATATCAATTGAATAAAGATGTGTACAAACAAATTATAGATACTATGGAAAATAGAATAAAATAGGACTTGAAAACCTTAGTTTTAAGTGAAAATATAGCGCTTTGTAGCATCTATTCACAAAACGCTATTTTCACGTGCCTCTAATGATAATGAATACGCATACGTGAGTTGAGCCGGAGCAGGTTACTACGTATTCGTAATTTGGGTTGTTGGGTTGTTTTGTCAACTTGTTTTAAATTTTGTTATTTTATTTTCTGATAATGTTAACTGCTTAAACATGTCTTAATAGGTTTTTCTCTTTATACTCAATTTTAACACCTATAACTGCCCTTTTTCCTAGACTGTATTATACGTTTTAAGCAGGCCCTACCTAGAATAAATATCTGTACTATGTAAATATGTTCAAGCAGAAATGAAGAATTATGAATATGCCCCAGAGATGTTGGTAGAATCACTAATCTTTGGTATGGCCTAAGTCTTTGAATCCCTTTCAGTCAGAATTGCAGATGGCTGGAATCAAACATCGTATAAGATCATGCCATGGCAAGATCAATATGAGATCATGTGAAGCTTGATTCTGACCGGGAATATATTAATTTGATAGCACAAGTTGTCGTGGTTCTGTTTTTACAGCGTCGTTAAATATGAGAACCTGTTCCTAAGAAGCTGTCACTCGGTGAGGTAAAGGTTTTACTTCGTTGTCTTGTAAGATCACCCCCGGACATAAGTTACGTTCAAATTTAGTTCATCACTCTTTGATGATACATTTTACAAATAATCCTAAAAGAACAACTATATTAATCACTAAGCAGTAAATGTCAACACGAAGGAGCCGTCCGCGGTGCATGGCACACATGATTAGGGCGCTGGTCCAGGACCTCTGTAAGTTGGTAGCGATAGAGTTAGCGTAATGCAACGCCGGGGGGAGGGCGGCCCCCCAGCTCAGCCCCGCAGCTAAATTTTTTTAAAGAAGCTTTTTCAAAAAAGTGTTCTCATGTCTTTAGAGAGGGTATATTTCAATAAGTTTTATTTGGTTTACTGAACAGTGTGGTATGTTATCGCCACGTTGCAGAATTATAACAAAATGTAACGTTGTAAGAATCAAGGGGGGGCGATCGCCCCTGCCGCCCACTCCCCTGGATCCACCACTGCGCTGGTCCGAAGCGTCTACGAGGACGTTGGGCTCGAATTCCAAATGAGACTTTTTTTAAATTGTCCTTTCGTATCATCTTTCACCACTCTTTGTCTCGAATAGCATTGGTGCATTGATATGAGATGTTAAACAACAAAAATCATCATCATCTAAAATGGACTTATGAGACGCGCATATTTAACAACAGAGGAAAATAATACTAATATGGCGTCCACTATTACGAAATGTTCAAACGCAGGAGATAAATTCTTCGCAGTCAGCTCGCGCGACTAGGAGTTGACTCAGCATTTATAACAAGATGAACTAGTGTTAGTTAGGGTGTTTAGTTTTACCAGCAGGGTTACGAGAGTATACAAAATAGGGAGCGAAGCTACTTTATTAAAGATTGTCTACGAATAACACACAAATAAAATCTTATCCCGCATTCAAATCTCTTGGTGGAGGTACCGAGTACACATTGCCCTTTAAAATAGTCCCGTTCCTCTGATCACAAGGCTCATGAAAAACATGCTGTATCCTCTTTGTTTGTACAATAGACCAGCGGTCTGATTCTGTAAGATCGTTATGGAAGATAACGATCGTTATCCGGCACTTTAGCGACAATTTTGCGTGTCGACTGATTCTGTAAAAATGATATAACGATCGTTACGGTAGCGATCGCTATGATAACGAGAATAAAAAAGGTGTCGCTATGCTATCCACTGCCCCCTATGGCGGCCGTAGCGACTTCCTTACAGAATCAGGTCGATAACGATAATTTATAACGATTGATATTTCATATCAACCGTGATCGCTATCGCTATCATAGCGACTATTTTACAGAATCGCACTGCAGGAGCCAGACCCTGTGGATTTTTTTTTTGTTCACCCCACTTAACATCTCAAATCTGACTTGACCACGTGTTAGTATGCACCTTATGAAACAGCCCCAGGTAGTATGTCACTTTGAATTGTGGTATACGTTTTTTTTTAGAGGCCATTTTGTTTTTGAATGTGCAATCATTGAAACGCTTACTCACTACTGTCTTTAAATGTACACAACTCTGGACTCGGTTAACCGATTTTAATTTATTAAATACCGATTTGTAGGTGACTGAATGCTTTCCCTATTATATACAATCAATATTTAATTAACGTATGATTTCATTGCTAAAAGTTGCAGACACGGCAAAAATAGTGTAAATAATTTTACAAAAATGTGATTCAAGGATAAATTCACAATTTTTTTTGGTCAGTTAGCGCTATGTTTTTATACATTATTAGGATTTATAAAACTAACTCATGTACAACATATATAAAAAAATACGGATTATTGCACGTTTGAGTATATAAGCGTTGAAGGCTGAGCATTTTCAGTGGATTGTACGCTATTTTACTATGATTTTCATTTAACTTTATTTTGTCATTGCTCGTTAAGAATAACATTTTTAAAGTAGTTCCAACAAACAATACATGCAAATGGTAAAATTGAATGATAGTAAAAATGCGATTCAAAGATTTTTGCAGAATAGTCGATTTTATGGAATTTTTAGTTTCAAAAGTGGAAAAAGTGGAAAAGTGCGATTTTCACGTGACAAATTTATTTGCTGGCACTTATATTCTTGGAAAGTATAATTTAAGAGTTTTTGAAGGTTCTCTGAAAACTTAATCTAATTCGGATTAGTCGTTTGTCCTGGACAGCAAAGAAATTTACGTGGACATGTTCAAATAATCAAAAACGTCCGAGGAAATGGTGCAACAATAGTTCATTGGAGGTCACAAGCATACAAATTTGAGAAAAGGTACTTTATGACCTAATGATCAATAATTGATATGGTCACATTGAAGATTTTACTCCATTAACTCACTGGAGGTCAAAAAATTAAAATCTTTATATAAAACAATTTTACTGTAAAAATTATATTTTTGGAATCTGTTTAATCCACATTATTAATTAATCATGTAATTATTCACAAAAAGTTTTAACTTTTGTAAAAAATATTTTTTACAAAATTGGAAACTTTTTGTGGATTTTGTAAAAAATATTTTTTACCAAATTTGAATTTTTTGTGAATAATTTCATGATTAATTAATAATGTGGATTAAACAGATTCCAAAAATATAATTTTTACAGTAAAATTGTTTTATATAAAGATTTTAATTTTTTGACCTCCAGTGAGTTAATGGAGTAAAATCTTCAATGTGACCATATCAATTATTGATCATTAGGTCATAAAGTACCTTTTCCCAAATTTGTATGCTTGTGACCTCCAATGAACTATGGTTGCACCATTTCCTCGGACGTTTTTGATTATTTGAACATGTCGGCATTAATTTCTTTGCTGTCCAGGACAAACGACTGCTCTGAATTAGATTAAGTTTTCAGAGAACCTTCAAAAACTCTTAAATTATACTTTCCAAGAATATAAGTGCCAGCAAATAAATTTGTCACGTGAAAATCGCACTTTTCCACTTTTTCCACTTTTGAAACTGAAAATTCCATAAAATCGACTATTCTGCAAAAATCTTTAAATCGCATTTTTAAAATCATTCAATTTTACCATTTGCATGTATTGTTTGTTGGAACTACTTTAAAAATGTTATTCTTAACGAGCAATGACAAAATGAAGTTAAATGAAAATCATGATTAAATAGCGTACCATCCACTGAAAATGCTCAGCCTTCAACGCTCATATACTCAAACATGCAATAATCCATATTTTTTATATATGTTGTACATGAGTTAGTTTTATAAATCCTAACAATGTATAAAAACATAGCGCTAACTGACCAAAAAAATTTGTGAATTTATGCTTGAATCACATTTTTGTAAAATTATTTACACTATTTTTGCTCTTCTGCAACTTTTAGCAATGAAATCATATGTTTATTAAAAATTGATTGTATAAAATAGGGAAAGCATACAGTCACCTACAAATCTGTATTTAATAAATTAAAATCGGTTGCCTGAGTCCAGAGTTGTGTACATTTAAAGACAGTAGTGAGTAAGCGTTTCAATGATTGCACATTCAAAAACAAAATGTCCTCTAAAAAAAAACGTATACCACAATTCGAAGTGACATACTACCTGGGGCTGTTTCATAAGGTACATACTAACACGTGGTCAAGTCAGATTTGAGATGTTAAGTGGGGTGAGCCAATTTCGTTAATATCGCTCCTACAGGAATTAGCTCCTGGTCTACAAGGTCAATGTCAACAATAACGCATGTCAATCGGAGGTCGTGTGCTAGGGACTCAAACAATTATCATATAACGTAACCTCTCCGAGGAAGTATAGCAAGCTTTTGGACTAAGGAGAAAGACGTAATTTGAAGAGTACATATATCATTTAATGTAATAGGAAGAATTCTGAATTCGATACTTAATTATTTAAACTTGTTAACAAGCAGATTATGTTGATGTTCCTCCCTGGTAATCAAATCTGAATGTTTGAGGTGAGCTGTCCAAGAACAACGTTCCCCTCTTCAGGAGGGGGAAAAGAAAGGTGTGAGTGAAAACAGCATTTCCTGTCTGACCGAGGAAAACCTTGGAAAACTCTTGAATCAGGATACTTCGCACAGAACCCGCGACCTCCCTCTAAGAGTCGCGTGTCGCATGCATGTGTGAGCTTTCTCTCTGCCAGGGTCTAGGAACCACTGAACACTTCAAAGTCAATTACAGTTTCATTTCATAACGGAGGGAAGATTGGCTTCTGTACCAAGCACCAGTCAGTGTCATACTTTTCATAGGTCATAACTCATAAGATACTCAACACTATTACACATTTCTCGATTTAGTTAGTTGGGAAACACTTCTGTAGGTAGAATTTTAAACCAGTTTTTAATCCTTATAGGGTAGACGTTAAATAAATAATTACATAAATAAATTGATAAAATTTTAAACAATTAATCTTTAATTAATTAATTCGTTAAATTATTTATATTTTATATACATAAATAAATTGATACAATTTAAACATTTTGTTTTTATTTATTTAACGTCTGTCCTATTCAGTTATAAAAACTGATTTACAAAGGAGGACAACTCAATAAATCTAATTACATAAATGCAGACACAATAATGGACTATATAGTTAAGTAAAGATTTTGTAATATTATAACAACCACGTATAAAATGAAAACAAAAATCCAATCAAGAGAAAATCAAGGTTGGGTTGGATTTTGTGTCGTTGGATTGTATTAAATAGTAAATATTAACTATTCTTTTTTATTGAGTTTTGGCAATAGATAAGTTATATCTTTTTGAGGTAAATATAAAATTGCATATTATGTGTGATTGTAGTTAACAAAATCGCTAATCGCATATGGATATTTAAGTTTTAAATAGAAATTGTTTGGGTTTAAATAATAATTCATGTAAGTCATCTTCTTATAATAATATATATTATATATACATTAATTATTAACAATCCAGTAGATTTTAAAGTGAATGTAAGAACATCCGAAGCACTCTAAAATTATACTGTTTGCACTGCCAAATATCACGTTTTAATTATTGAGATAGTAACAGATTAGGAAGAAAGGGTTAAACATGACAACGAAAAAGGTATTGGAAAGCGGTAAGTTACAGAACTGTCAAAATTTTTAACTGTTCCTGAAATTGTATTTCTATATACACACACACATTATATCCCTGAATGTCAGATCGATAAAAAATAAGTGCGAAGAGGTTGAATTATTTCTTGATGAGCAGTCTCCAGATATATTCTGTATGTCGGAGCACTGGCTATCTGATATTGAGGCTACAACATTTGCCATACCATCTTACGTAAATTCTAATATCTACTGTCGTAATTCCCCATATGGCGGTGTCGCAGTCCTTTCAAAACCACACCTTAATGTTTCTCCTATTCCTGAAATACACAAATATTGTATCGAGAAGACATTTGAGTGTACAGGCATCACTTTTATTGTATCTAATAAGAGTTTCATAATCCTTTCAGTATATAGGTCCCCATCTAGTGACGTAAGCTACATTTGTATGTAAATTTGATAAACTTCTCATACGTCTCACTAAATTATATCCCAAGGCTGAGATGATAATATGTGGCGATTTTAATATTGACTTTCTGCAACCATCCAAAGAAAGAACTCTTCTCAGGATATTATTGGTTTCTTTAATTTATCTAGCACCATTTCCACACCAACCCGCATTAGTCCCACTAGTTCAACCCTCCTAGACAATATTTTCACTACACTTGACCATAACTCTCTTAAAACCAAAACTATAGACCCAGGTCTTTCAGACCACCATGCTATCTCCCTTCAACTCCTAGCTATTCCTAATGTTAAAATAACTACATTATACAAACGGAATTATTCTGATGAGAATGTATATAATTTTGTCTCCTTACTACAGGAGGAACTTTGGTCTTCATCATATACAGAGACAAATGTAGATGACTGTTTTGGTGCTTTCCACTCGCGTTACGTAGCACTGTTTAATGTTGCCTTCCCTCTCACTAAGTACAGAATTAACAACAAACCCAATCTAAAAAAATGGGTAACGCCTGAGGTCCGTTTGTCATCGGCAGATCTGCACCAATGCACTCTGCCTGTAAACGAAACCCAAACATTCCTGAACTCAAAGCTGCTTACAATGTGAAAAAACAAAGATTCACTCACGAAAAATAAAAGCCACTAAACGCCTCTTTCATAGCCAAATCATTTCAAACTCAAAGAATAAGTCTAAGACTACTTGGAGCATCATTAAAGCAGAAACCAGTTCTCTCAAACCATCTACAGACATAACTTTGTCAATTAATGGCAAAACAATAACAAATCCTAAACAAATAGCAGATGAGTTCAACACGTTTTTTAAAGAGTCAAGTTATCTACCGCCACCAAGTTCTTCCCCAATTTCATCATGCCAGACAAATCACTCAATTTTTGTTTCACCTACAACTCCAATTGAAGTGGAACACACTGTAAGAGGTATAAGTCCTAAATACTCATGTGGGTTTGATGACATTCCAAGTGCCATTAATGTCAAGACTGCCAAATTAATTAGCGAACCCCTCTGCCACATCATAAATATGTCCTTAGAACAAGGAACATTCCCATCTGTCTTAAAAAATTCGATTGTTATCCCTATACACAAAAAAGGAGACATTCATATTCCAAACAATTACCGACCCATCTCATTACTTTCATCATTTTCGAAAATCTTTGAACTCATCATGCAATCCCGCATTACATCGTATTTCACTGAATTTGATATTCTTGATAACTGTCAACATGGCTTTCGTTCTAAGAGATCCACGACTACTGCTATTTTCTCATTTTTATCCTCCCTCTACTTGGCACTAGATAAGGGTGACTCTGCCATTGGCCTTTTCGTTGACCTTAGCAAAGCATTTGACACTATTGATCATAAAATTCTTCTTGCAAAATTAACATCTTTAGGTATTAATGGACCTGCCCTAGGTTGGATCGACTCATTTCTATCGGACCGCACACAAGTTGTCAAAATCAAGGCAACCTCTAGCGTACCAGTTCTATCTAATCCTCAAAATGTACAAAACGGCGTCCCACAAGGTTCAGTTTTAGGACCTCTTTTCTTTATAGTATACATTAATGATCTACGTCAATTTCTACACAACAACAATACTATTCCTATTTGTGTTAAAGCGTTACTCACACTTTATGCTGATGACATCAATTCTTTACTTACGTCATCCAAGGAGACTACCTTGCAATTGACCAAAGCTGCTAATTTTCAAGTTTCCCAAATGTTATCTTACAGTACAAATAATCGACTTGCTATTCAAACTAGTAAAACATTTTTCCTGAATTTCCGCACTGGTACTCGGCAAGTGCTCTCGAGTCCATTAATCCGTTTAGAGGGCCACAGTATACCAAGAGTAGTAACCACCCAAGTCCTTGGGCTGACCATAAGTGATTCGTTAGACTGGGGCCCCCATATTCAATCAATTGTTCCTCGCCTCCTGAGTGGATGTTTCATGCTCCGCAAACTGAAATTAATTGTTAACCCTCCCATACTTTCGATGGTATATCATGCGTTTATTCATTCTCTTCTTTCCTATGGCATCATTTTTTGGGGTACATCACCTCACGCTAAACGTATTTTTATTATTCAAAAACGTGCTGTTAGGATAATTGCTGGAATATCCAGAAGGCAATCATGCAAAGCACATTTCACAAATTTACGTATCCTCACACTAACATGTACGCTAATTATCTCTGCAGCAACTTTTGTATATTCCAATCCTGACCATTTTCCATTAAATAATGCCCACCATTCCCATTTTACTAGATATAATACTAACATTTTCATACCAAAATCTAGCCACACTTTCTTTGACAAAAGCCCGACTCACGTTTGTAGTACAATATTTAATAAATTACCAGCTTCAATTAAATATTCCAACTCACTAACACTCTTTAAGCACAAATTGAAAGAATTCCTTATAAATAAAGCTTTTACTCATTAAGAGAATTCCTAGATGACCATTGGACAATTTAACTTATTATTTTCACACTTCTCTCACACCACTTTTTTTTCTCTCTTCACTTTGGCTATGATTTAAAAAATTGTAAAATGTATTCATGTAATATTATCTTATTTATTATGTATAATAACAAAATGCATTAGCATTGTTATTGATATTTTGTAGTATATTGTAATTACCATAATCTGTATTAATTGTACTTGTATTTTTTGTTATTATTTGTAATTTGTGTTTGTCCCATATATATGCAATCATATATCAGTGGACTGAAATAAATAAAGAAATAAACGGAACAAGGTAAACGATTCACAAAAAGGACCATGACATAATATAATGGTCCGTTATCTTGTATAAGAAACAGTATTGGAAACATCTAATTAAGAAGTCATATTAAAATACATCATGGAAGTGGAATAAGAACAAAGGACATATTATATAGGAAATACATACACAAAGAAAAGCAAGTATTGATGTTCAGTGAATTTATTTTGTGTCAAATTATAATATACAAAGCTGTACACAGAAAATGATTCAAAACGATGAAAAAGAACAATCATAAGGTAGAAACAGTTTGAAGACGACTAATGACACAAAACTTTTGACCACAGCTCTGACAATATGCCCAACTGTTGTCAAGTGACATTGAGAAACTCTCCAGTGAAACTCAGTCATATCATTTTGTGTCACATACTGGATAATCAAGTCAAGGGGCCAATGGAGTCGATTTAAAGCTGCAGGTTAACAGAGCAGAGTTAACTTAACCGTAGTAGGATCCAAGGTATCCACCATAACCGTAGCCGGTGTATCCGGAGTAGGCGAGGGGGGTAGCGTAGCTGGAGTATCCATAGGTGGTGGGCGCGGTGTAAGCCAGGGGTGCGGCGTATCCGGTGGCCAGGAGGCCGGGGCTGCGCTTGGCGATGAAGTGTCCGCTCTTGGCCAGAAGGTGACCGGTCTTGGCCTCAACATGAGCCTGGTGGTGGAAGGCCTTAGCGGCGGCGACCTCGACGGTGTCTCCGGTGGGCAGGGGAGCTCCAGCGGCGATGGCAACGGGGTCGACGAGACGAGCCTCAGAGGCGAGGGGGGTGGCGTGGGCGTATCCGTAGGTGGTGATGGGAGCGGTGTAGGCGACGACGGGCTTCACAGCGGAGTAGGCAACAACGGGCTTGACGGCAGAGTAGGCGATTCCCTTAGCGGCAGCATGAGCCTCGAAGTGCTTGGCCTTAGCGGCGGCGACCTCGACGGTGTCTCCGGTGGGCAGGGGAGCTCCGGCGGCGATGGCAACGGGGTCGACAAGACGAGCCTCAGTCGCGAGGGGGGCGGTGTAGCCAGTGTAGGCGACGGGGGCGACAGCGTGGGTGTATCCGTGGGCGTATCCGTGAATGTAGGGGGTGACGTAGGCCTTAGGGGTGTATACTGGGTGAGGGGCGGAGACAAGGGGGGCCTTGTAGGCGACGGCGGGGGTGCCGTAGGTGGAGTAGCCTACAGCTCCAGAGTAGTAAGCTCCAACGTTGCCGTTGTAGAACTCTCCCTTGTAAGAACCATCATCGTACGCCTTGTAGACGACAGCGGGGCTGTGTACGTACCCGGCGGAGGCCACGGCCAACAGGCAGGCGAATGCAATCTGGAACGAAACATGATAATGAGCTTTTGCTTAACGTCTCTATTAATGCACTAGGGCTATTTAAGTCGATGATTGGCGATAGATGAAGATGAAGGACGATTACAAAACCAATGTTTTATGTGGGTTGCGGACCTATGTTCTCGTAAAGCCATATTTTGTTTTGGACCAGCGCCCTAATCGTACATGTGCCACAGCGGACGAAACTTGACTAAACATGTTTCGTGGTTTTTACATTCATTTATTTTAAACCTTTAGGGTTTAAATTACCCTTATTGCTAGCAGTTGACATTATGGGCATTAAGTATAAGGTGTTTGATTAAAATAAAACAATGTACAAATGATACTAATCGAAATTTATTTAGTTTCAATTTAAAAGTTTTTCGCCACTTACCCGAGAAGCGCATTACTTTTATTTCACGTGAATAAATGCTGCCGAGTGCCCATGACACGAACATTGTTGTTCAATGAAGAGTAACTCGAAAGTCTAATAATTGATTTGTCAAGTATTCTTAAACCCAAATACCTGAGCCATGAACTTATAAACTAGACCGCTTTGCGAACGCTTTTTCCAGTCGCGTTGATGGATGAGCATTTTAAAAAAAATCTGTCCAATGATCTCATTACTGTTTCTAGTTACTTGATATTACTTGTTCATTAAACACCTGTCAAAGGCTTATATTAAAACACTTATTTCTATGAATTTTGATTAACTTTTTCAACTTCTTCTTTCAAAAGGCACTACATTACCATTATATTTTTGTCAATGTAAAATATGAACGTTGTATCCCCACCCGTTTGGTCAGAATCGGCCCAAATATCACGAAAATGTATTAAAAATTGGTGGGAAATCGTTAACATTTGTCGATTTCTATAAGAAATATTTATTCAAATCTCTCTAAAATTACCACAAATATAACTTTAATGATTTTAAACGTTCCCATACAATTTCATCAAGATCGGAGTAGCCGTTTTCCAAATGTCACGAAACTATCTCATTAAAAATCGGGGAAAAATCGTAAAAGTACGATGATCATAAGAAATATTTGATCGATTGTACCCAAAAACGTGGCAAGTCTAAGTTCAGAGATTTCGAAGGTCCCCTCCATGTTCATCAAGATCGCATATGCCGTTTGCTCGGTAGAGAGCGAACAAACAGACAAAAAAACTAACAAAAAACAAAACACCCGAGCTATTTTTCTTGGGGTAACGTAAGTGAAAAAAAGAGTGGAATTGAAGTCTTCGCTTCGCTCATTCAATAAGAAGGGATCGTTGTCTTCAGAATATTCTTATATGAGACTACAAGTAATAACTTAGTTACGATTATGATAACGATTGAAATTATTGATAGTGGAATATCACTTCTCAACTATCACTATATCGTAGGTTGAACGCACAAGTAAATCGAAATAAACTGAACGTTTAACTAAAACTTCAAATCAAGCCACAAAATAATGTTTAGCTATAACTATTCAGACACAAGCAGCCACGCACTTTACAAGTAGGCCCTTCTCGCATCGACACTTCGCTGTTGCAAATATGTTATAGACATGATGGCAAGTACATAATAATAACAGAATAATACAGTATCAAAAATATCAACATTTCACATTCTGCACACCGTTAGCGTATAGAAGAAAAAGCTTTTTACTTCAATGTACGTATTATGTATTTGTATCTTATTGAGGGTATAAAACTGATTTAGGCAGAAATATACTATCTACATCAACACATAAACAAGAAGATATTTTTTTTAGAGATTTGAAATATTTTTGGTTTGCATATAAAATAATTTAAACAGGCGATAACATTTCCAAACCAAAATCTTGTAAAATGAAATAAGAAAGCCCGAAAATGTAGGTGTTGGAAATGGAAATACACGTGCTTAAAAAATTAAAGAAATATTGAAAGTAAAAAATGCAATTTTAATAGTTATAGTTATTATGGTTTAAAAACTTCACTTTTAGATCAATTACTTCTTATCCAAGTGAATTAAACAAGTGTTAAGAAGTTACTAAAATCATGAAATTTGAAAATAATAATCAAACATCAGTTTATTTCTAGCGGAATTGGTGAGTTTACCGACGTGTACTTAGAACCGGATGACCAGGGTTCGAGTCCCAGTCGGGACAAACGTTTAAGTAACATGGTTACTAGCTGCAATCGGCTGAAACACAGCCTAACCAATGCCCTACTGCACACGATTTGTTCAATTTTAGCATTCACATTTTTCTCGACAAAAACCATTTTTCTTCGAATCGCAAAAAATAAAGTTGCCAAGATAGAGAATAAAAAACTGAATGTGACTTACCATACACTTCATGGCTGGATGAGTTCTTCGAGTTTACACTGGAGAGAATGTAAATCCTCCCAGACTGCTCCTCTTTTATACATCTTCCCAAAGTGGGGACTACTTTTTGTTGTATCCTTCCGATGAGCCCACCTACCACATAACCAAATTAACCACTCGACCTTGAAGAGTTTAACTCAAGCCATTGTGTCGAGATCCCTACGCATTGTGCGGCTGTTTGACAGTTTTAATCGAACTGGTCTATTATCTAACATCGGCCCGATGTGGCCCCAGCATACACTTTATTACACTCGGTTTTATGGTTTAGGTCGCTAAGAAATGTAAATAAGGTGGACACAGTTGCAAGAACTTAGCAACACGGTCTAAAAATACTCCAAGGATTCTCCAAACGATTGTTTTTTATTATTAAATTTATTTAGTATGAACCATATACGTACGTACTGAAACATGCGTACGTATCAATGAATAAATAGTAGTAATGCCATTTTGTGATTTTGAAGACGAAAAGAGTATGGCTTTTGTACTGTATTGTTAATTTGAAAACATCTTTACCACATTTATCATGTCTAACGTGTTTATAGCAATTTTCAAGTGTCATTTTATAGCGTTTTGAAGCATCTATTTTTTTTGCCACCTTCAACAACTTGTGTATGAAGTTTTTTCATATTTTTATTTTTAAATTATGTCATCAAGGTTGAATCAAATCAACTGATTAAAAATGTTTATAGAAAATTATAGATATACTTTGTAATATTCAATTAAGTAGGACTGGAAAACCATAGTTTTAAGGTTTTAAGTGGAAAAAATAGCGCTTTGTGGCATCTATTCACAAAACGCTATTTTTACGTATCTCTAATCATGGAATAGAAATATTACAAAATAACTTGCGATCGTAAATTCTAGTTCTGTAATATCTTGTGTGGGCACGTACTCCGTACATGCAATACACACACATTTTGGTTTTCATAACAGCTTTACAATGCACGATAATATTTGACAATGTATAAGGAATGGAGATAAAACGTTGTAAAATTCGGTTCAAAGTACGACTAAAATAACTTGAATTAATGGTCTCGTACCATATGGAACGCAAACTGAGTCACAGATCTTCTAACACAAAAATGTTCAATATTTTTCAATCTACCATATGAATTTCTCTGTGCTAGTTGATTTTAATGTCAAAGTTGAATACACCTGATTGAAAGCAAACTTTTGCTGTAAAATTCCATCCGTCTAAAACGAAATAAAGTGCGGGTTCAAAAGCCAACATTTCAGGTTCAAAAAGTTCGGGTTCGAAGGAGAGAAAACCAATTTATTGTCTGCTGACCAACCATTGTTGGGCGAGTACAAGGATCCACTTTTACAAATTAAAAAAATGCATATTTTCAAAAATTATTAACTAATTGCAGTTGTTAAATAAATATGGACACTGATAACTTTACTGTTGTGTGCCCTAAAACCCCAATAACTAACTAACTTAATAAATGTTGTTTTTTTTCAAACTAATGGTCGAGTAAGGTTTCTATTATCAAACAGGTATCAAAAATTCCGCAATAAAGTCCTGGAAGAAGTGAGACACTGCAATACGTTAATTAATTATTGTGTTTTCATACATTGTTGTTGTAATAATTGTATTTCAAATATTTACGTAACTGTTAGTTCATTGCTGTATCTGCATCTATGTGAGTAGATTTATTTAGTTGTCCTCCTTTGAAAAACAGTTTTTTAACTGAAGCGGATAGACGTTAAATAAATAAATTAAGTAATAAATAAATAAATAAGTAAATAAATAAAAGGTAAAATAATTTAACAAGCAAAGGTACGTAAGTAGCAAAGATATGGAACAAAAGTTCATGAATAAAAGATCTTTGAAGATATAAAAATAAAATAATAGGCCTACAATGTTTTATTCAAAAGTTCACCTCGCCTATTTGGTGGTGGTGCCGGGCTAGTCTTGTGTCCTTGACCCCTAGGTTCAAACAACTGTATGATTGTTTAAGACTCAAATGCCAACACAAATAGCCCTCGGTCATTCCTTGACAACTACTCTCACACTTATGCACCTGAAGTAGCCAGTCACATGCACACGAATTTAAATAATGCATGCTCATATTCAAATTACAGTACATACTTCGGAATAGGCTAGTTTTTTGTTGGTTATAATAAATAACGAATAAAGTCATTAAGTTGTGAGGTTAGGTTATAAACTTTAGACGTTGACGGACGCTGTGTCTACAACGTCTACATTAACCAGTAATTTGTTTTTTATTTGACCAATTACTTTAGTCGAAATAACGTTTCATATGTAAATTCCTAGACTGTGAGTTTGTATGCCCTGGGGTACTCTAGCTGGCACCGAGAGTGTAATGACAAGACAATTGATGTTATCTTCAGAGATGGCTGAAACTGAAAGGAAAACTTAGTCTCATTAATCTGTTTAACAATTGAAACTGGTTTGAATAAATCGCAACGGTAATCTGGGCGTTGGTCGCGTCTTGAGATGGGTTGGGGATCCGACCAAGCCACTAACACAGAGACGGACCAGTTTTTACTGACCAGTCGTGGTGACCTTGCCGCAAGAAATCAAGGTCGACTGTTAGAAAAAATCTTTTTGTTCGTCCAACATTGATAGGGTATTAACGACGATACGTGTCTTTGCTCGAGGTGATGGTGCACTTTGAACACACCGACATGACATGGGTCGCTCATGCGTACAGCGTGGTGCTCTCATCGGGAAGGTCACGGGTTCGATACCCGCCATTAAGTTTCTCAAGGTTTTTTTCGGTCGTTAATGCAAAATTAATGCTTGAGATTTCATCTTCTCGAACAGCCCTGGGGCATTCCCAAACCAAGTTACTTTAATTGGAGAGAGTTCCTCAGTCATAAGCGAATGTTGAACTACCGACAGTGTTGGCTCGAGCGACTCTGATTCAAGAGGTCCCGGGTTCAAATCCCGTCGAGAACGGCACTCCTAACTGAAGGCTTTTCCCGCGACTTTTTCCTCAGTCGTTAAAGCAAGTTCAAGGGATTGAGTCCTCTCGAACAGCCCAGGGGCATTCCCAAACCAAGTAACTTCACTTGGAGAGAGTTCCTCAGTCATAAGCGAATGTTGAACTACCGACAGTGTTGGCTCGAGCGACTCTGATTCAGGAGGTCCCGGGTTCAAATCCCGTCGAGACCAGCAATCCTGACTGAAGGCTTTTCCCAAGGTTTTCCTCAGTCTTAAAGCAAGTTCAAGGGATTGAGTCCTCTCGAACAGCCCTGGGGCATTCCCAAACCAAGTTACAATTCACTTGGAGAAAGTTCCTCAGTCATAAGCGAATGTTGAACTACCGACAGTGTTGGCTCGAGCGACTCTGATTCAGGAGGTCCCGGGTTCAAATCCCGTCGATACCGGCAATCTGACTGAAAGCTTTTCCCAAGGTTTTCTTCAGTCTCAAACAGCCCTCAGACATCCATTCACAATTTGTCTTCACTCCAATATACCTATATAGCTGCATTGCACCCTGGGCAGGTTTCCCACTAAAAATCATTTATAATTCTAAATTGAATTCTAAAAACGTTTCTTGGACATTACTTGTCACCTATCCAAATCCCTAATTCCATGTGACTCATCTGAAAATGGTCACCTGGTATAAACTTATCTGAACCTGAGAGTGGGGAATCATACAAGTTTTTTTGTTAAAGTGATCAGTATAAATAAGTATTCACACAAGGATGGACACGGGAGTAAACCCAAAATATGAAGTGAAGCTACTGAATCAACAGAACTTCGAGGAGGAAAACACAAATTAAGTAATAGGTTTCTTTTCAGGGTTTAAATCTCGTTGTTGGTGAGGTACCTAGTATTTATATGTCAAGTTTTCGTGAATTATCCCCCCTGAGGATCACCGAAAAAGTCCGTAGCATCCATATTCATTAAATACCGCATACATTAAATACATATCAATTATTATTAATACATATACAATACAAATACCGCATGCGGGGCGAGTTTGTCGGGGAACGTTGGGTTAGCGGTGAGGTTCGGATAAACTCAAATTACTTTCGGTTTTCGGAATTTTTCACATCTGTTGAAAGTTCTCGATGAATCATAGCCAGGGAATTCGATTCCGCTAAACTTTTTTTCGTTTTTTTTTTTTTGGAAAAGACTTTAGTCCAATAATATATTGTAAGCATATCTTGTCGAAAATCGATCAAATTTAGGGTGGTCATTTTAGAACTTAATTTAATTATTCTGTCTTCCAAGAACCCAAAACAGTAGTCCAGTCTGAAATCTGACCCATATTGAGGCACAATTAATACTTCTGATCACAGTAGGTTTAGGTGAAGTGATTAGTGAGTGACCTTCCGACGTCTCATCATTCAGAAACCAAATAGTGTGACAAGATTACTGCATTCAGTTCCATTAACAGCTCTTGGACATACCTCCCCCCCCTGCTACCAGAAAATACGTATTATGATAGGATGAAGGACAGTTGCAAATAAAACGATGCCTTACGCGGGATTCAAGCCCACGTCCTCCTAGTGGACCAGTTCCCTCATCGTATGAGCCAGCGCGGACGGGAGCTATTTTCACAGTTCATTATTTTGTCTGCATTTTAGTTGGCCTCCTTTGTAAATCAGTTTTTATTACTGAAAACGATAGACGTTAAATAATTATAAATAAATAAATATTTAACTAAAATTGATACATACCAGTACTTGAAAATAGTATTTAAATAAACTTGCAAGAGTATATAGGAGTAACAAAAATAGGGAGCGAAATATGAACTGATCGTCGAAAAAGAATAAAACAATTTTTAAAATGCAATGCCGATTTTGGTGGAGGTGCCGGGTATGAAGAGGGATAAAAAAATATAACTAGGTGCTGTTCGTGCATTAAAGTCTCTTTCGTGAGAGAGGGGCCTGGTATTTCAGTCAACTTTAAGTGACGCTAACCCAGCTCCCCGACCCCCTGGGTCACCAAAATAATTCTCAATCATCCTTGTTGAAGGAGAAGGTCCATTAAAAACCGTATGACAATGGATATCGCTTTAACTCAGAGTCCTGCTTATTTTCATCAGTCTTTGCACATCAAATGCTTATGCATTGATATTCTTCTTGTTTTATATTCCTCATACTTATTGCAGTTTTACTTTTTAATTTAAAATATTTAAGTATAATGGTATATGACATATGGATTTATTGTTGTGTGTACTGTCTTTTGTACTTGAGAATTAAATCCAACGCTGGAATATAAATAAAAACAAACAAACGCTCTCTAAACGCACACGGCACAACCAAACAATGAACCCCGTTTAATTTATGGGCAAGGGTACCAAGATCTTTCAAGTCTCGTTTAATTAGAATATATCGCATGCTCTGTACCTCGGTTAAAAACAAAACATAAAACAAAAAGCAAGACAGGTTCCCAATGTCAATTTTAATTTATGTACCTACGCGGCCAGTTTCTTAAACTGTAGAAAACTGTCATTAATGTTTAAAGAAAAAACGTGAGCACATTTCGAGTCAAAGCATGGCCGCAATAAATGTCTCGGCTGACATTACAATAGATTATTTAGAAACGAGTTCTTGTTTAATGTCCGCAGTCCGCCTGCAGTTAGCTGGGAGTATCAAGGTCGCGCGATACGTTGCTCTCTAAGGCGGTGTACTTACTGTGCCAGTAGTACACAGCAGGTAATTAGACGTTCAACTACGCAGTACGCCGGCTTTGTCAGTCGCCGTCTTAAGAGGATTCACCAGGCATTCAATTCAAAGGGACTCGAGGGAGATTACCATACATTTTAGATTTCCCACGTTCACATAAAGAAAAATGTATCAATATTGCATAGATCAATAAAAATTGTAGGTTGTTGATTTGGTCTAACATAAAATATAAAATAACAAAACATAATTATACCAGAAAAGGGGAAATTTGTGTTTTTTGTTCTGGACGATGTTTTGTAGTCTTAGTTTCTGATGATAGGTAAATAAAAAAACTACATCCAATTTTTTTGTCCTTCGGTATCAAATAATAATAGAACATCTAATCGTGTACCTTGGATTTCACTAAATTTAAAAGGCCAGAATTTACTAACAAATTGTCCCAACGATCTGGGATGCAAAGTAATATTATATTAATAAATATGTTTACGTTAACTAATACTGCAAAGAGGTAACTATGCGTAAGGCGTGAAACTCTGATTTGTGAGGTCGCCGAATCGATACCCGCCACCGACAACTAAAGTTTTCTTCAGTCATTAATGAGGATGCAAGGAGTTGGGTACTCTAAAACAGCCCTTGAACATTCCATATATACCACGTTCTTGGGCATGTTTCAAACGAAAGAATTATTTCGTTTGAAAATATATATGCAGTTTGTTTCAATTTAATAGGTGGCTGGTACACAAAAAGAGTTATTTTATTTATTGCTTCAAATTATTAAAGAACGGTTCGATTCCCGACAACCACAATATTTCATGTAATCGGTTAAAAGGCGAATGTTGAGTCTACGTTCACACATACACAGCTCAAATAGGATGAAGAGAGCTTAAAGCCCTATACAGTATTATCTTCCACGTCTAGATAGGCTGCAAAGAGTTTGTAAAAATATAACCATTAATAATCACAAGGACAAGAAGTAATAATACTTTGGAAAACGAGAACAGCGAAGAGACAACGTAATAAAAGGTGGTTGTTAAATGTCTTAAGAATAAGGCCCAATAGATGATAATACATCATTATAAGTATTGAGGAAACAAGGGATGGATCAGGGGGATCAAAGAAGGAATAATTTTTTTCTCGAAAAGTGCAAGTAAAACATAATTCTAATGCAGAGCAATGGTACCAAAAAAACTGTCAATACAAATTGACAATGACACATGTTATGTTTTTAATTTTTTATTGTTATGGACGGATAATACCAGGCTGTACAGACACAAGATAAGCTTCAGATTGAGGGGATAGTAAAAGACATAACAAAAGAGGGTGTGAAAATAAAGTATGTGCATTGAGAAATATTCATCAAAAATATTACGACAGCAGCTCTGACCGAAGTCCAGCTATGTCTCATAAAACTGAGAAACTCTCCAGTCTTTCATGTTTGTATATCCCTTGAGTTCAAGGAACTGATACAAATATTCCCTGGTTGATGACTTAACCGTAGTATGCTCCAATGTGTCCACCATAACCGTAGCCAGAGTATCCGGAGTAGGCGAGGGGAGAAGAATAGGCGGAGTAGCCGTAGCCGTGGGAGTAGGGGGTGGAGTAGGCGTTGACGAAGACGGGGCTACGCTTGGCGATGAGGTGGCCCTGCCTTGGCGGCGTGGTGGGCCTGGAAGTGGTTGGCCTTGGCGGCGGCGACCTCGTACGAGTCTCCCACAGGGAGGGGGGCGCCGTTAGCCACGGCCACGGGGTCGATCAGACGCACCTCAGAGTTGGGGATGGCGACGGCGGCGACGGTGTGGGCGGATCCTACGGGCAGGTTCGTGGCGGCGACGCGGAAGCCGAGCCCGTCAGCGTGGTACTTGACGCTCTGGGTGAGGCCGTGGTCCGTCAACGTAGGAGTAGCCCCCGGCGGTGGTGCCGTCGAAAGCGCGGGACTCGTGCTTGGCGCTGTTGATGTTGTTGTAGCCGTAGGTGTACTGGCCGAGCTCGTCTTGGGCGTGGTACTGGTTGGAGACAGTGGCGGCGACGGCGATGGGGGCGGCATACGCGTGGGCGTAGGGGGCGGCGTATCCATAGTGGACGGGGTGGGGGGCGGAGACCAGGGGGGCGTTGTAGGCGACGGCGCTGGAGCCGAGGCTGGCGTACGCTAGGGGAGCGGCGTTGTTCAGGTAGCCGGCGGAGGCCACGGCCAACAGGCAGGAGAATGCGATCTGTAAGGAAGTTGAGACTCATTAACTGTGAGACATTTGATGACTTGTTACTATTATCAATCTAAATTACAATTTTCTAATTCATTTTATGGTAACACCATCCACGGGTACAAGAGCGAAACTAACTTATTACATAACCTTGTCCTCTTTTCGTAATCAGTTTTTATAACTGATTATAATATACGTTGAATAAATAAATAAAAATAAAAATATAATACATAAAACTAAAAAGCTAGTCACATACAACGTAAAAATATCTTTGGTGGAGGTGCCGGGTCTTTTGACTGGGTAAATCTAGCAACGTCTCCCTGACTCTCAGTCATCAAAACATTGTTGGTTGGAATAACGACGGTGCCCTAACTACCCGTAATTATCTCCGTCACGCATGGACACTAATATTAACGACAGTAAATTAGAAAGGTAAGTGTTATATATTTTCTTTTTCATAGATTTGCATTTGGGAGTTTGAAATTTCTGTACAAGACGTAAAGATTCTTAAATCACACAAAATATATAAGACCAATACTTTTTCTTATATTGCATTACGTAAATCTTGAAATAGAAATATTTTACATTGAACGCAAATTTTTTTCCAATTCGTAATTAATAACAAAGAAAATGTTGCATATTAATAATGTTTAACTAAAAATGATTAAAGAAATTTTCCTTAAGATTGCAATGTGCTAAGTTGTGTGTATATGGGGAACGTATGTATGCATGCATAGGTATAAACTCTCATTTTAATAATTGCCATATTTCAAAACTATTTACAAATGAATCTAGTCCGAAATATTTTTTAATTACATAGATATTGTATAATTTTTTAAACAAGTCAAATGTAAGAAAAATATCTTTCATTTTGCCGCAAGTACAGTACGGAAGGTGTATTGATAACAATTTCTTGCAGCATAAAATATCTCTCACAATAATTAAAAAATACCAACACCGTTACATATAGCCTGAAGACATGCCGAGCAAATACTTGATAGCACGCGTTACAGACAAAGATCAATTAATTAGCATGGAACTCAGCTTACCACACACTTCATGGTTGTATTGTTTCCTCAAGTAAACACTGAAGACAACTGATTCACAAACACCCAAACCTTTATCTTATATAGTTTAAATTTAGTTTTTTATCGTGCGCTCCGGCTGATCTGAATAATTTTTACGCCACGTGACTGTGAAAGGCGCTGCCCTTGAACCAGGGTGCGACGCTACAATAATACCAACTCAACAACACGCATTATCATTCTATAAATACATCGTACTTGTGGTGGTTTTATTGTTGTTAGGTTTTACAATCACGGAGTAGCCGGTGGCTATCTTTGCAGACTTCGTAACGATCGCAGATGAAATACGATGATGGAGCGGAATTTATATTTGTTAAGTGCTGCATTAGCTTCATCGTTATTTGCACTTTTCAAAGATGGAGAATTGATTGGTTCAAGATTGGCATGGACATTTTGATTCGCGGGTTGACTTAACGCTGAACTTAAATTAGGTTTAAAATCTAGTTTAAAATAAATTATATAAGTTTTGTAAAGATTTTAAAATTATCAACATAATTGCCAAAGTGCTGTTTATTGGGGAAAATGTAATAAATTTATAGGAAAGAACATATTGTGAGGATTGTGGGGGAACGCCAAAGAACGATACAGAACTCGATACAAGGTTTCCCATTTGACTGATTAAAACCGTTCAGTCAGGATTGCCGATGCCTGGAATCGAACCAGCCACCTTCCGAGTTGGAACACGTGGGCAACCTCTGTCGCACGTAACGTGGTAGTGCACACTAGCTAGCAACTAGTAGTGTTATTTGTCTATGAACTCAGTAAATCCGTGTCGCATTCATTGAGCTTGATGAGCACACAACCGACGACGTGGAGGCAAGTCCCAGAACGCGGATACCCGACGAGCAGAGTCCTGGGTCCATTAACTTGGCCCCCCACATTGGAATTTCCAAATGAAAACTTGTCCACGAAATGTGCTCGTTTTGTGCTGAAATGTGCCGTAGATAAATCGTTTTGAGCAGGTCACGTTTGGGGCCAATGCAAAGTCAATGTGGGGGGGCAAGTTAAGGCTAGCCCCCACTGGAATTCAATGAAAACTTGTCCGAAATGTGTCGTTTGTGCTGAAATGCGTAGATAAACAAGGTGTGGGGAGCCAAGTGGGGGGTTAATGGCTAGCCCCCCCACATTGGAATTTCCAATGAAAATCCTTTACAAATGGAAAAAAGGGGGGAAGAAAACCGTAGCCGGGGGGATTAGGGGTGAGTAGCGTTGCCCCCAAGAGGGGCTACCTTGGCGATGAGGTGCCCTGCCTTGGGGGGCGGGTGGGCCTGGAAGGGGTTTGGCCTTGGGGGCGGCGACCCGTACGATCTCCGACGGGAGGGGGGCCGTAGCCAGGGCCCAGGGGGTCGATCAGACGCACCCGGGGTTGGGGGATGGCGAGGGCGGCGACGGTGTGGCGGACCTACGGGCAGGTTCGGGGGGCGACGCGGAAGCCAGCCCGTCAGCGGGGTACTTGCGCTCTGGGTGAGGCCCCGTGCCCGCAACGTAGATACCCCCGGCGGGGGGTCCCGTCAAAAGGCGGGACTCGTGCTTGGCGCTGTTGTGTTGTTGTAGCCGTACGTGTACTGGCCGAGCTCGTTTTGGGGCGTGGTACTGGTTGGAGACAGTGGCGGCGCGGCGAGGGGGCGGCATACGCGGGGGCCGGGGGCGGCTACCATATGGCGGGGTGGGGGGCGGAGACCGGGGGCTTTGAGGCAACGGCGCGGGAGCCGAGGCTAGCGTACGCTACGGGGGCCGACGTTTTTTGAGTTAGCCGGGCGGAGGCCAGGGCCCAAACAGGCAGGAGAATGCGATCTGTAAGGAAGTTGACTCATTAACTGTGAGACATTTGATGACTTGTTACTGTTATCAATCCAAATTACAATTTCTATTTCATTTTTATGGTAACACCATCCACGGCTAAAAGAGCGAAAACTCTTATTACATAACCTTGTCCTCTTTTCGTAATCAGTTTTTATAACTGATTATAATAAATGTTAAATAAATAAATAAAAATAAAAATATAATACATAAAACTAAAAAAAAATAAAAGCTTGTCACATAAAACGTAAAAATATCTTTGGGGGAGGTCCCGGGTCTCTTGACTGGGTAAATCTAGCAACGTCTCCCTGACTCTCAGTCTTTAAAACATTGTGGTTGGAATAACGACGGTGCCCTAACTACCCGTAATTATCTCCGTCACGCATGGACACTAATATTAACGACAGTAAATTAGAAAGGTAAGTGTTATATATTTTCTTTTCCATAGATTTGCATTTGGGAGTTTGAATTTCTGTACAAGATGTAAAGATTCTTAAATCACTCAAAATATAAGACCAATACTTTTTCTTATATTGCATTACGTAAATCTTGAAATAGAAATATTTTACATTGAACGCAATTTTTTTCTAATTCATAATTAAAAGCAAAGAAAATGTTGAACATTAATAATTGTTAACTAAACATGAATAAAGAAAATTTCCCTAAGATTGCAATGTACTAAGTTTGTGTATAACGTATGTACATGCATGTAGGTTAAACTCTCATTTTAATAATTGCCATATTTCAAAAGTATTTACAAATGAATCTAGCCCTAAAATATTTTTTAATTACATAGATATTGTATCATTTTTTAAAAACAAGTCAAATGTAAGAAAAATATCTTTCATTTGCCAAGTACAGTACGGAAGGTGTATTGATAACAATTTCTTGCAGCATAAAATATCTCTCACAATAATTAAAAAATACCAACACCGTTACATATAGCCTGAAGACATGCCGAGCAAATACTTGATAGCACGCGTTACAGACAAAGATCAATTAATTAGCATGGAACTCAGCTTACCACACACTTCATGGTTGTATTGTTTCCTCAAGTAAACACTGAAGACAACTGATTCACAAACACCCAAACCTTTATCTATAATAGTTTAAATTTAGTTTTTTATCGTGCGCTTTTCCCGGGTTTATCTGAATAATTCTCACGCCACGTGACTGTGAAAGGCGCTGCCCCTTGAACCAGGGTGCGACGCTACAATAATACCAACTCAACAACAACATTGTCATTCTAAAAATGCATCGTACTTGTGGTGGTTTTATTGTTGTTAGGTTTTACAATCACGGAGTAGCCGGTGGCTATCTTTGCAGACTTCGTAACGCTCGCAGATGAAAAACGATGATGGAGCGGAATTTATATTTGTTAAAATGCTGCATTAGCTTCATCGTTATTTGCCCCTTTTCAAAGATGGAGAATTGATTGGTTTTAAGATTGGCATGGACATTTTGAATTCGCGGGTTGACTTAACGCTGAACTTAAATTAAAGGGTTTTAAAACTAGTTTAAAATTTAAAAATTATATAAGTTTTGTAAAGATTTAAAATTATCATCTTAATTGCCAAAGTGCTGTTTATTGGGAAAATGTAATAAATTTATAGGAAAGAACATACTGCGAGGATTGTGGGGGAACGTCAAAAAACGACACAGGACTCGATACAACGATTCCCCTTTTGATTGAGTAAAACCCTTCAGTCAGGATTGCCGATGCCTGGTATCGAACCATCGGCCTTCCGAGTTGGTACACGTGGCTACCTTTATCGGTAGAATGCACGTAACGTGGGAGTTCATAACTAGTTAGCAACTAGTAGTGTTATTTTTCTATGAAAACCGGTAAATCCGCATCGTATTCATTGAGCTTGATGAGCACACAGCCGACGACGTGGAGGCAGGTTCCAGAACGCGGATACCCGACGAGCAGAGTCCTGCCGAGGAGTACGACGCGGATCCCGCGGTTGACCAATGAGAGGCAGCAAGCGAGGTGTGGTCGGGTCCAGACAAGGTTGATCCGGGGACAGAGGTGGCCAGGTGCCAGAGAACCGGGCATTGTTACACATATCTGTGATCAGAAGTACCAAGTAATATTGAGCTTTAACATCGTGGAAATATGTCATAAATAAATCCACACAGATATTAAAGTTTGGTCTATACAGACTTATCAATACTAGCTTGACGTGCATGATGTATTATTGTTTAGGAGGTTACTGGTTCAGTAGTTACCAGTAATCCCGACAAAGTATTTTCTGGGATTTTTGTGAGTCAAGGGCAATCACCAAGATTGTGTCCTACACTAACAGCTCACAAAGGCTTCCTTACAATCCGTATACCCTAATTACCTAAAATCACGGATCACGTACACTGATGTATATCCTAAGCGACCGTGATTTTTGTAAATTTTTATTAAATATATTATAAGGTTCAAGCAAAAATTAGATAAAACATAAGACAAAATGCAGAATTGAATACCTATAGTATGGCCGGTAATATTATGTATGGACGTTAATCTCACTCCGATTTGATTTACTACTCTCCAATGTGAATTAGTTTTATTACTTAGTTGTACAATAAAATGAAGATAGATACACGAATCTCTAAATAACTACATAAATACATATATTTGTGTTAATTGTCATGTCATGCGAGCTAGTTCTGACATTCAGGAGCAGCGGAAACTAAATCCACGCCGGTCGTAAAGAATTAAACGTGGCCAGGTTTCAACATTAGCATACCAGTTAATGGCTATCGCATGTTAATAACGAACAAGCGAGATAAATACTGGGATTGTTTGCCATGTTTTTCGTATGCTCTTATTTTATGACCAGATGGTTTTAGGTTTGGTGCCAAAATGTTTGCCTGCCGTTGTATTGAGTAGCCACACCCTTATGAATCAATCTTCTCTGCGTGTCTATGTAATAGTATTAACCGTACTCTATATAAATCAAGCGAATCAATATTAAATAAATAAACTTACAAACATGTATCAAATTCTAATGCAAATGCACACTTATTTTTTAATCCGATTATTCTAGCAGTATAGCATTATTTTAATTAAGCTATTAAACAAAGTTCTGTCTCTTACTTCAGGGTTGCCTAAGACAAAGAATAACTTTAATTCATTTACATGAATATTTATATTTATATAACATATTGATAATAACTAAAATTTATTAAAAATTATAATGAAGCTGTAGTATTAAGAGTAAAACATGAAATATGAAGTAATGAAAAATGAGATTTTGATTAATTCTACCAGTACTTTTCCCTTTGGTAGCGTAAGTGGTTTCTAAAAAAAATCCTTTTGGGGCAAAAAGTACCAAGTCATAAATTAAACTTGCATGTAGGTATTTTAAAACGTTTGCAAAATTGTTACATAAATATATATTTACGTTAAGCATATCCAATCAATCCAATAAAACGTTTGCAAAATTTTACATAAAATATATATTTATAATGTTACACGACTAAATCGATCAGTTTTAGAAATACATCTAGCGTTTAACATAATGAAACACGGGTATGGTAGTAGCTATAGAATAGGGAGCGAAGCTAACAGTTATTGTAGAACGTTTTTCCCAGCTCTTGGTGGAGGCGCCGGGTCTCCTCCTTTTAACACATTTAGCCCTGCGCCATCCTTGTTAGTTAGTTAGCGTTGTTTTGGGCACTCAACAGTAGAGATGTAAGCCATCCTTGTTGTGGGACAATGTCAACAACTTAATGCATGTCAGTCGGAGGTCATGTTCGGTTTTCATCGTGAGTCGTGACAGACTCACAGACGGACGGCCAGAGAAGTGACGCTTATTAGAGAGCTTCACTCGCTATACCGATAACTTAATTATAAATTACTACAAATCAGGGTCGTCCGAATTTTTCAAATGTGAAGAAATAAATGATGACCCTGATTTTTTATCTTTACTTCGTACAGTCATTTAAACAGTTTGTGTTGGGATCGTCACACAAATCATGATTTTCCTTTCAAACTTACATCACATGTCATTACAGCATATTTCCATATAATCAATCACACTCGCGGTAGTGTTTCCCGATTAATAAAATAGAAATAAAAACACTTGCCCTCGCTCATACCTGTGTCATAGATAGTGATATTTTAAATAATGTTTAGTTGATCAGTTCAAAGGCAGCTAAATAGTTGCAGTACTGTTCCAAAATATTCAAATCTATAATGCACCATCTTGGTAGCTAAGAGTCGTAATCCTCCGGGGACCCGGGTTCGATACTCGGCTAAGATAAACTTTGTAATTTCTAAATTGATGTCAGTGCAATTTATGTCGCATTTTGTATCATCTCTCTCCCGTCCCCCACCACTCAGTTCATGCATTTGAGTTACTCTAGTGTACACCGGCTACTTCACTCCCCCACCACTAAGTACACTTGAGTGTGCTCTAGCGTACACCGGCTACCTCGCTCCCCCACCACTAAGTACACTTGAGTGTACTCTAGCGTACACCGGCTACCTCGCTCCCCCACCACTAAGTACACTTGAGTGTACTCTAGCGTACACCGGCTACCTCGCTCCCCCACCACTAAGTACACTTGAGTGTACTCCAGCCTACACCGGCTACCTCGCTCCGCACGTTCTTGGCACCGTCGTATTTAGAAGTGTGAGTAATAGCCCAGCTAAGCTATCATTACCATGTATTACATTACACCTAACGTGCTTAGCAAATATAAATCCTGTTTAAGGTAATGCGACATTTATGGTCATCGTTATGATTAATGTTTGGGAATATAAACGCGATTTTCAATTACCCGCAGAGTACCACAAGTCTCAATACATGGTAAATTATCATTGTCTATATTTATAACTTCTCATCTTGGCAGAAAAGGGCAGAATCTGCCAGCCTTTACCCAATACATTGGGAGGGTTAACAAATCCTAAAAAATATTAAAATAATACCTTTACAAAATATTAATAATTAATTATAACACAGTGAAACACAAATATTAATACTATAAAATAATAAAAGATAAAACAACGACATTACCAAAGTCTGTTTATTTGTGGCAAAGACAAATTTTGGGTTAAATTGCAACATTTTATCGTTTAATATTGCCCTGTCATTCGACCCAGTCTTAAATGAAAAACAATAATATTATGTTTGAGCGATTTGTTGCGATTTAACATAAGTTTGTTTGGCAGATTATTGTAGACTTGAACCCCCCAAAATACAAAAAATACAAAAAAAAATACATAGCGGAGAGTGTAAAAATGGTTATAGATGCTGGAATCTAAAAATTGGTATATTGCATATCTGTTCTACTGGTCAAACTGTCAAACTAATGGAACGCCTCGAACTAAATTACGTTCTTTATCCAAAGAAAGTGATTTATTTGTTTATAATGAATTTAAACCGTGCACAGTTTTCGTTACTTTTTGTCATTGCTCTGAAGACTTTAACGAAAGTGAGCATACGTGTGTGTACTTCAAACACGAGACGATTGAGAGTAACTATTCACCGACGTTCTCACACAAGAGCTTAAAACAATGTCCAATTAAAAGCAGAGTGTAGTCCGACAAATATTCCTCTTTGGTAGCCCGAGCCCGCAAAGAACAAGTGAACAGGGCACCATTTAAGGCGTCTCCAACGCTAGATCGCAGAGAGCGCCTGCATTAGAGCCCCGCTCACGTCTCTGCCATGCATTATAGCAGCGTCCAGGGCTACTAAACGGTTGATACGAGGGTCCCTCGCATTGGCTAATATTACGAACATGCCACATGAACCACACCCTTAGCTGACTCGCTTGAGCTTCTTAGCGTCTACCACAGATGGCGTGCAGTTCGCTCAAGAATACAGGAGTTGTCATCAAATTGAAACAAATGCCGATAGAGGTAGCTGTGAGTTGATACGAAGACTCAAATGGTTTTAGGTTCGATTCCCATTCACCTGAATTCCTGAGTGTTTTATCTTATGATGAGAAAAGGTGTTTAAGTTTTGTAAAGGATAACCTCGATACTGAGCATAATAATAAATAATTTGGTAATCGTCACAAACTATTTCCACCTGTGATGAAATACTATTAACTAACGTTTCTAATCTTAGATGTTTTTGTTGTTATCATCAGTCAAAGGGAGGATGTCATAAGTCGATGCTAGAACAAGAATAAGTAACCTTCAGACATTCCTTCTTAACACACTTTCCTAGTGAAGACTTCTAGTAGTTTCTGGAGGGATAGATGAAGTCCCATCAACACTTTCCATTTGAGTATTCTTAAGCCTACATACAACGTATGGGAATCATTATGTCCCAATCATCACAAGTCATATTTATCATTATACGTTAATACACAACATCAACGTTGGCTGATGCAGTTTGGGCGCAAGTCAGCAAAGCAACAACCCTCATAAACGTGGCTTCGAATCACACGTGAAACTTGGATCAATATAATAGGTAATTATTCTTCTTTAAAACCGATCACTTCTTGAATTGAACAAATACAGTTTCATGTTATTCACAAAACTCCACTCCCTCAGTCAATTACAAGTAGTGATTACAAACTATCATAATTTAAACTTAAACATAATTTTACTAAACAACAAACTAAATACAGGGATGCACACGATAATCGATATTATCGATCGATAATCAATAATGGATAAAATTTCGATAATCGATAATCAAAAGTCATTATCGATTATCGAAATATCAATAATTGGTTGAGAACGGCCGGAAACACGTAATTCGTATTTCCCGCTTGGGCTGACAAGAGATAGGTCACAAAGGTACCTTACTCCAGATTTATGTTTGGGAGCGAACTTAACCGACAGCGGGATTAAAAAAGAAAGACAACACAGACAGGACGGTACAGCGAGTGGCATGAGATTGTATTGTTTTGAATTTCATTTACCACATTTGAGATTCCATCTATGTCGATACGGTCTTGAATTTTTTATTAATAATATCGATATTACCATTTCGATAATCGATAATGAAAAAAGTATCGATGTGCATCCTACATCCTACATGTATCTCTAGATAGACAAGTTAATTTCTTGACATTTTGAGCTTAATTTGCGTAAGCAATAACAAAAAGAGTAAATTTCTAGTGTGAGACTATTATAAGACTAACAAACACAAACGACACAAAATGCTTTACTTCCCTGGGTGAAGGCACATTTGTGTAATGTAATGATGAGAATATTTGACAGTATAATATAAGACGCAATGCAAAGACGAACTTAAATGCGTGTAGCAAATGAGGAATATACTACATGTCCTATGTAGCTTGATTTATAGCTTAGAGAGAGAGCTTGCCTTCTCTGATGGAGAAGCCAGCATTAGCTACACTGGTTACTTAGCAGGTGTAAGCGAGTGCCAGCGCGCTGTAATGCAATGAGACTTAAGCCCCCCACTGACTTGACAGCTACTAATTGTCCGAGCAACTTGTATTACGAGGAGTGTGATAAATAGAACGAGGCAAGCAGAGTAAATAGAGCGTTTAGAACCGTATCAGTGTGTTTATCTAGACGAAATATGTTTAGAGTTGAGTAATAAAACATCAGGAATAATATTATCGCTCACTCGTCGATTGCGTCGGGGCCTACAGGGTTGGTTGGTCGCTTTGATTTACTGTCCCCCACTGAAAATCAGTTATATAATATGTAAATGAAATAAT
>JAMZAV010001998.1:0-176102 GCA_024449915.1 Sweltsa coloradensis | reverse complement strand
AGGGAACACGGGGAAACATGGGATCTTCCGATTCCCAAAAAAAGCCCCGGGTGTGACCCTTAGTCGGCACCAGGGTGTGGTGATTACCCCAAAAATGGGGAATGAGGAAAACCCCCAAAAAGGGGGGGGCAAACAGGGGCTGTAAGGGGAAACCAATGGGGAGCAGATATACAAGAATTGGCAGCTTTAAGGATATTTTAGATATATGTTGGAGATACAATTTTTTTGTAATTGGCATGTAATTGACGTACATTTCAAGATATATTTTATCTTTAAGCGAAATATCGGCGATATTACTACGTAATTGCTTAATATACGCGAAATTTAAGTTCAGCAAAATATTCTAATTCGGAAGCTTCGTAAACGCTTTTTCAGGCGCGTTGTTGGATGAGCGTATTTTTTTTAAACGAAAAAAACGTGAAATTGCGATTTTCACGAGAAATAATTTTTCTATTGCGCTCAAATTTCACATTAATATATTAATTTATACTATAGGAAAACGCTTAAGTCCCGGCCGCTGTTGATAGATGACTTTTTTTTGCAAGTTTTTTGTTTTGCGAGGACCACTTTTCCTTGCAAGTGCTTTTGATGCATGTTGTTGGGTGGTTGTTGTCCAAGTTTCTATTGTTAGTACTTGTTAATTGTTGAAATAACCTCAAAAACACATATTAAAAAACCTTTATTTCCATGGATTCTGTCTAACTTTTTTCAACTTTGTCTTTCCAAAGGTACTACATCACATAACCTCAATGTCCATGTGAAATATGAACGTTGTAGCCCTACTTGTTTTTGGTCCAGAATCTGAGCCGAAATGTACACAAAATATCGCCTTACAATCGAAAAAAATCGTAAAATTGGCGATTTCTTTGAGACAATAATTTTCGCTTGATTTTTTGAACCATGCAGTTCTAGGTTCCGGAGATTTCAAAGGTCTCCATAAAATTTCATTACAATGGAGTATCGGTTTAGGCCGGAATCGTGCTAACAGACACACAATAATACAAACCGAAAGAAAAAACCAAACACATTCCGGATTTTTTTCTCCCAGTGTAGTAGAATGCATCTTCGCTTCGCTCGCTACGCTCATCCAAAATATGCAATTTTCGCCGGGCTGCAACGCTTTGGCCGAACTTTGTTAATATTTCTAGGTCACGCATTAATCGCTTTATTCCGTAAAATAACCTCAGCGAGATCTACACACTCCGAGGAGCAGCGTCCCCGAGGAGCCGGCCGCCCCTGCCCCTTCCAGTTAGGCAACCTGCATGTCGCATAGTACTGCGGCCTAGTACTCGCGCCGCGCGCCACCAGCTCCTGCGCCCCTGCCATGTTGGCAACGCTGCATGTCGCATTGTACTGCGGGCCAGTACTGTCGTCGCACGCCTCTGGCAGAAAAACCACAAGCTCCTGCCACGGCGCGGTTGTAGGTAACTTGCAAGCGCTCGTGTACTGCGGCACGCGGTTGCAGGCGATGGCCACCTCCCCTACTCGTCCTGCTAGCCTGATACACGAACATAAATTTTAACCGCGTTCCTAACGATTTTTCGGGTCCTTTTGAAGAAAAATATGGCAATAGGGCTGCTTACAAATGAGACTAATATTGAAAATAAAAGCAAGTCAATTAGATAATTGCTAGTACGTTTTATCGAAAAGAAAACTGCCTTATCTGAGCTCAGACTATCAAGCAATTCCTTGCTGCACTCGTATAGACGATATGACACTTTTTCTGGTTCAAATTGAACAATTAATGTGTAAATGTTCTTGTATACAGCAGCATGGGGAAGCCCATTGGCAAGCTCAATGCACGTGCCAGCAGACATTAGTTACTCTTTGTTTACACAAACTAACACGAGACCGATTCGCGCTCTATCAGTCAATCAGACACACTTAGCTACATTGAGTCAGCTTTCCAAGAACGTTACACTGGTGGCTCTAGGTGGCTCTGCGAGCAAGGTTATAAAATGCTACTGATACAGTTCTGTTTACAAATATTTACGACGAACAACACAACAACACACAACCACACAACACTACTCTACAAACTAAACTACCAAAAAAAAAAAACGGCTTTAAGAATTCTTAGATATGTAAAAAAGGAACAGATTATGTAAACTTGAAACTATATCTCAGATGACCTGAAAATATAGTTGCTTTTGTCATTTTCAAGAATATATATAGACATATTGCCTCAAAATGAAGAAATATTTAACATACTATAACATATCAAAATTGCAATATGGGGTGGTCGTAGTCCAGTCCTCAACATGGTTTAGATGATGTTGCTTATCCCGATGTCAGGACAAACAGCTGTAAAGGGAAACATGGTGAGTCGTGTCCATAGGGTATCCAATACAGAACACCGGACACGATGGTGAATCCTCCTGATGTCATAGGCACCAGGGTGTGGGTCGTAGTCAGTCCGCACACTGGAGGTAAGATAATGTGGATTATCCTACGATGTCAGGGCAAACAGCTGTAAGGGAAACATGGGAGTCGTGTCCAGTAGGTACGCAAGTAACAGAACACCGGGACCACGATGGTGAAATCCTCCTGATGTTGCAATACGTGCACCAGGGTGTGGTCGGAGTCAGTCCGCAACATGGGGTAGATGATGTGGAATGATCCACGATGTCAGGGCAAACAGCTGTAAGGGAACATGGGATCGTGTCCGTAGGTATCCAAGTAACAGAACACTGTACCGGACACGATGGTGAATCCTCCTGATGTCTTAGGCAACCAGGGTGTTGGTTCGTAGTCAGTCCGCAACATGGGGTAAATGCTGTGGAATTATCCACGGATGTCAGGGCAACGCTTTGTAAGGGAAACATGGGAGTCGTGTCCAGTAGGTATCCAAGTAACAGACCACCCGGACACGATGGTGATCTCCTGATTGTCATAGGCACCAGTGTTGTGGCTTCGTAGTCCTTCGCAACATGGGGTAGATGATGTGGATTATCCACGATGTCAGGGCAAACAGCTGTAAGGGAAACCATGGGATGTCGTTGTCGCAGTAGGTATCCAAGTAACAGAACCACCGGAACACGATGGTGACTCCTCTGATGTCATAGTCACCAGGTGTGGTCGTAGTCAGTCCGCAACTGCTGGTATATATGTGGATTATCCACGATGTCGAGCACACAACAAGCTGTAAGGGAAACATGGGAGTCGTGTCCATAGGTATCCAAGTAACAGAACACCGGACACGATGGTGAACTCCTCCTGATGTCATAGGCCCAGGGTGTGGGTCGTCGTCAGTCCGCAACACGGGTAGTGATGTTGATTATCCACGATGACAGGGCAAACAGCTGTGAAGGGAAACATGGGGAGTCGTGTCCTCCAGTTAGGTATCCAGTAACAGAACACCGAGGGACAACGATGGTGAATCCTTCTCTGATGTCATAGCACCAGGGTGTGATCGTAGTCAGAGTCCGCAACATGGGGTAGAATGAAAAAAATTTTGGTGGATTATCCACGATGTCAGTGCAAACAGCTTAAGGGATACATGGAGTCGTGTCCAGTAGGTATCCAAGAACAGAACACCCGACACGATTGGTGAATCCTCCTGAAAATGTCATAGGCACCAGGGTGGGTGATTCGTAGTCAGTCCGCAACAATGGGGTAGATGATGTGGATTCTCCACGATGTCAGGGCAAACAGCTGAAGGGAAACATGGGAGTCGTGTCCAGTAGGTATCCAAGTAACAGAACACCGGACACGATGGTGAATCCTCCTGATGTCATAGCACCAGGGTTGTCCCACACTCAAATATTTATATTTAAATATATTTTAGGTTTTAAATATTTTAATATATTTTAGTTATATGTCAAGAACATATTGTAGATATACAAGAATTGGCAGCTTTAAGGATATTTTAGATATATGTTGGAGATACAATTTTTTTTGTAATTGGCATGTAATTGACGTACATTTCAAGATATATTTTATCTTTAAAAGCGAAATATCGGCGATATTACTACGTAATTGTTTAATATACGCGAAATTTAAGTTCAGCAAAATATTTCTAATTTGGGAAGCTTCGTAAACGTTTTTTCAGGCGCGTGTTGGATGAGCGTATTTTTTTAAACGAAAAAAAACGTGAAATTGCGATTTTCACGAGAAATAATTTTTCTATTGCGCTCAAATTTCACATTAATATATTAATTATACTATAGGAAAACGCTTAAGTCCCGCCGCGTTGATAGATGAGCTTTTTTTTGCAAGTTTTTTTGTTTGCGAGGCCCCAAACTTTTCCTTTGCAAGTGCTTTTTGAATGCATTGTTGGTGGTTGTTTGTCAAGTTTCCTATTTTTAATCTTGTTAATTGTTGAAAATAAACCTCAAAAAACACATATTAAAGCCTTTATTTCCAGGATTCTGTCTAACTTTTTCAACTTTTCTTTCCAAAGGTACTACATCACCAAACCTCAATGTCCATGTGAAATAGAACGTTGTGGGCCCTACTTGTTTGGTCAGAATCGAACCAAATGTACAAAAATATCGCACTTAAAATCGAAAAAAATCGTAAAATTGCGATTTCTTTGAGAAATAATTTTCGATTGATTTTTTGAACCATGCAGTTCTGGGTTTCAGAGATTTCAAAGGTCTCCATAAAATTTCATTACAATTGAGTATGGGTTTTTAGCCGGAATCGTGCTAACAAACACACAATAATACAAACAGAAAGAAAAAAAAAACAAAACTTTCCCGGGAAATTTTTTCCCAGTGTAGTAGAATGGAATCTTCGCTTCGCTCGCTACGCTCATCCAAATACCCAATTTTCCGCCGGGCTGCAACGCTTTGCAGAACTTTGTTAAATATTTCTGGGTCAAGACATTAATCGCTTTTTTCCGTTAAAATAACCTCAGCGAGATCTACAACACGCGAGGGAGCATCGTCCGAGGAGCAAACCCGCCCCTGCCCCTGCCATGTTAGGCAACCTGCATGTCGCATATGTATGCGGGCCAGTACTCGCGCCGCGCGCCACCAGTCCTGCGCCCCTGCCATGTTAGGCAACCTGCATGTCGCATATGTTTCTGCGGGCCAGTACTGTCGTCGGCACGCCTCTGCAGACACCACAAGCTCCTGCCAACGGCACGGTGTAGGTAACTTGCAAGCGCTCGTGTACTGCGGCACGCGGTTTCAGGCGATGGCACCCCCCACTCGTCCTGCTAGCCTGATACACGAACATAAATTTTAACCGCGTTCCAACGAATTTCGGGTCATTTTTAAGAAAAAATATTTGCCAAATAGGGCTGCTTACAAAGAGACGAATATTGAAAAATAAAAGCAAGTCAAATTAGATAATTTATAGTACGTTTAAACGAAAATAAAACTGCACTTATCTGAGCTCAGACTATCAAGCAATTACTTGCTGCACTCGTATAGACGATATGACACTTTATTCTGCTTCAAATTGAACAAATTAATGTGTAAAATGTCTTGTATACAGCAGCATGGGGAAGCCATTGGCAAGCTCAATGCACGTGCCAGCAGACATTAGTTACTCTTGACACAAACAACACAACCATTCGCGCTCTATCGGCAATCAGACACACTAGCTACATTGAGCAGCTTTCCAGAACGTACACTGGTGGCGCTAGGTGGCTCTGCGAGCAAAGATATAAATGCTACTGATACAGTTCTGTTACAAATATTTACGACGACAACAACAACAACAACAACAACAACAACAACAACTACTACTACAACTAAAACTACAAAAAAAACGCTTAAAGAAATTTTTAAAGATAGTTAAAAAAGGAAACAGAATTATGTAAACTTGAAAATATCTCAGATAGACCTAAAATATACTGTCATTTTCAAAATATATTATGACATATTTGCCAAAAGAAGAATATATTTAATACATATAACATATAAAAATGCAATATGGGTGGTCGTAGTCAGTTCCGCAACATGGGGTAGATGATGTGGATTATCCACGATGTCAGGGCAAACAGCTGTAAGGGAAACATGGGAAAGTCGTGTCCAGTAGGTACCCAAGTAACAGAACACCGGACACGCTGGTGAATCCTCCTGATGTCATAGGCACCAGGGGTGCCCAACACTCAAATATTTATATTTTAAATATATTTAGTTTTAAATTTTTTTAAATATATATTTAGTTATATGTCAAGAACATATTGTAGATATACAAGAATTGGCAGCTTTAAGGATATTTTAGATATATGTTGGAGATACAATTTTTTTTTGTAATTGGCATGAAATTTGGGACTTTACATTTCAAGATATATTTTTATCTTTAAGCGAAATATCGGCGATATTACTACGTAATTGCTTAATATACGCGAAATTTAAGTTCAGCAAAATATTCTAATTGGGAAGCTTCGTAAACGCTTTTTCAGGCGCCGGTTGTTGGATGAGCGTATTTTTTTTAAAAAAAAAAAAAACGTGAAATGCGATTTTCACGAAAAATAATTTTCTATTGCCCCTCAAATTTCACATTAATATATTAATTTATACTATGGGAAAACGCTTAAGTCCCGCCGCGTTGATAGATGAGCTTTTTTTTGCAAGTTTTTTGTTTGCGAGGACCACTTTTCCTTGCAAGTGCTTTTTGAATGCATTGTTGGTGGTTTGTCAAGTTTCTATTGTTAGTATCTTGTTAATTGTTGAAATAAACCTCAAAAAACATTTTTAAAGCCTTTATTTCCATGGATTCTGTCTAACTTTTTCAACTTTTTCTTTCCAAAGGTATACTCACCATAACCTCAATGTCATGTGAAATATAAACTTTGTGCCCTATTTGTTTGGTCAAATCGAACCAAAAGTACAAAAATATCGCATTTAAAATCAAAAAAAAATCGTAAAATTGCGATTTCTTTGAGAAATAATTTTTCGATTGTTTTTTTGAACCATGCAGTTCTGGGTTTCAGAGTTTTCAAAGGTCTCCATAAAATTCATTACAATTGGAGTATCGGTTTGCCGGAATCGTGCTAAAAACACCAAATAATACAACGAAAGAAAAAAAAAAAAATTCCGGGTTTTTTTTTCCGTTAGTAGAATGGGAAACTTCGCTTCGCTCGCTACGCTCATCCAAATATGCAATTTTCCGCCGGGCTGCAACGCTTTGCAGAAAAATTTGTTAAAATTTTTAGGTCAAGACATTAAACGTTTTTTCGTAAAATAACCTCAGCGAGATCTACAACACGCGAGGAGCATCGTCCGAGGAGACCCCCCCTCCCCGCCGTAGGCAACCTGCAGTGATATGTCTGGGGCCAGTACTCGCGCCGCGCGCCACCCTCCTGCCCCTGCCATGTTTGGCAACCTGATGTGTATGTACTGCGGGGCCAGTACTGTCGCGCACGCCTCTGAGACACCACAAGCTCCTGCCACGGCACGGTGTGGTAACTTGCAAGCGCTCGTGTAGCGGCACGCGGTTGCAGGCGATGGCACCCCCTACTGTCCTGCTACCCTGATACACGAACATAAATTTTTAAACCCCTTTTCCAACGAATTTGGGGTCCATTTTAAAAAAAAATTTTTGCAAATAGGCTGCTTACAAAGAGACGAATTTTAAAAAATAAAGCAAGTCAAATTGAAAATTTTTAAGACGTTTATCGAAAAAAAAACTGCACTATTGAGCTCAGACTATAAAGAAATTACTTGCTGCACTCGTAAGACGATATGAACTTTATTCTGCTTCAAATTGAACAATTAATGTGTAAAATGTCTTGTATACAGCAGCATGGGGAAGCCTTTGGGCCCAAGCTCAATGCACGTGCCAGCAGACATTAGTTACTCTTGACACAAAAAAACAAAAACCATTCGCGCTCTATCGGCAATCAGACACACTAGCTACATTGAGCAGCTTTCCAGAACGTACACTGGTGGCGCTAGGTGGCTCTGCGAGCAAAGGTATAAATGCTACTGATACAGTTCTGTTACAAATATTTACGACGACAACAACAACAACAACAACAACTACAACAACTACTACTACAACTAAAACTACAAAAAAAACGCTTAAAGAAATTCTTAAGATAGTTAAAAAAAGGAAAACAGAATTATGTAAACTTGAAAATATCTCAGATAGACCTGAAAATATACTGTCATTTTCAAAATATATTATAGACATATTTGCCAAAAGAAGAATATATTTAACATACATATAACATATAAAAATTGCAATATGGGGTGGTCGTAGTCAGTCCGCAACATGGGGTAGATGATGTGGATTATCCACGATGTCAGGGCAAACAGCTGTAAGGGAAACATGGGAGTCGTGTCCAGTAGGTATCCAAGTAACAGAACACCGGACACGATGGTGAATCCTCCTGATGTCATAGGCACCAGGGTGTCCCACACTCAAATATTTATATTTTAAATATATTTAGTTTTAAATATTTTTAATATATTTTAGTTATATGTCAAGAACATATTGTAGATATACAAGAATTGGCAGCTTTAAGGATATTTTAGATATATGTTGGAGATACAATTTTTTTGTAATTGGCATGTAATTGACGTACATTTCAAGATATATTTTATCTTTAAGCGAAATATCGGCGATATTACTACGTAATTGCTTAATATACGCGAAATTTAAGTTCAGCAAAATATTCTAATTCGGAAGCTTCGTAAACGCTTTTTCAGGCGCGTTGTTGGATGAGCGTATTTTTTTTAAACGAAAAAAACGTGAAATTGCGATTTTACGAGAAATATTTTTCTATTGCCTCAAATTCAATTAATATATTAATTTTCTATGGAAAACGTTTAAGTCCCGCCGCTTTGTAGATGGTTTTTTTTTGCAAGTTTTTGTTTTGCGGGGACATTTTTTCCTTTTGGGAAAATTTTCTTTTGAATGCTTTGTTGGGGTGTTGTAAAGTTTCTATTTTTAGATCTTTTTAATTTTAAAAAAAACCCAAAAAACACATTTTAAAGCCTTTTTTTTCCGGGGTTCTTTTAAAATTTTTTAAACTTTTTTTTTCCCAAAAGGGTATACATCACCATAACCTCAAGCCCATGTGAAATAGAACTTTGTAGCCCACTTGTTTGGTCAGAATCGAACCAAATGTAAAAAAATATCGCACTTAAAATCAAAAAAAATCAAAAAATTCGTTTTCTTTGAGAAAAATTTTTTCGATTGATTTTTGAACCATGCATTTTCTAGTTCAGAGATTTCAAGGTCTCCATAAAATTTCTTTAAAATTGGGTATCGGTTTAGCCGGGAATCGTGTAAAAAACACACAATATAAAAACAGAAAAAAAGAAAAAAAAACTTTCCGGTTTTTTTTTCTCCATTAGTAGAATGGAATCTTCGCTTCGCTCGCTACGCTCACCCAAATATGCTTTTCCCCCGGGCTGAAACGCTTTGCAGAACTTTTTAAATATTTCTAGGTCAAGACTTTAACGCTTTTTCCCGTAAAAAAACCCTCGGGCGAGATCTACAACACGCGGGACATCGTCCGAGGAGCACCCGCCCTGCCCCTGCCATGTTAGGGAACCTGCATGTCGCTATGTACTGCGGGCCAGTACTCGCGCCCCCGCCACCAGTCCTGCGCCCTGCCTGTTAGGAACCTGCATGTCGATATGTTGCGGGGCCGTACTGTCGTCGCACGCCCCCAGCACCACAAGCTCCTGCCACGGACGGTGAGGTAACTTGCAAGCGCTCGTGTATGCGGCCCGCGGTTGCAGGCGAGGCACCCCCTACTCGCCTGCTAGCCTGATACACGAACATAAATTTTAACCCGTTCCAAAAAAATTTGGGGCCATTTTTTAAGAAAAAATATTTGCAAAAAAGGCTGCTTACAAAGGACGAATATTGAAAAATAAAAAAAGTCAAATTAGATAATTTATAGACGTTTTTTCGAAAAAAAACTGCACTTTTCTGAGTCAGACTATCAAGCAATTTCTTGCTGCATCTATAGCGATATGACACTTTATTCTGCTTCAAATTGAACAATTAAAGTGTAAAATGTCTTGGGATACAGCAGCATGGGGAAGCCATTGGGAAGCCAATGCACGTGCCCGCAGCATTAGTTTCTCTTTACCAAAAACAAAACAAACCCTCGCGCTCTATCGGCAAACAGACACACTAGCTACATTTAGCAGCTTTTCCCGAACGTAATGGTGGCGCAGGTGGCTCTGCGAGCAAAGGAAAAAGACGATAAGTTCTGTTACAAATATTTTCGCGACAACAACAACAACAACAACAAAACCAAAAACAACTACTACTACAAAATAAAACTACAAAAAAAAAAGCTTAAAGAAATTCTTAAAATAGTTAAAAAAAAAAGGAAAAAAGAATTATGAAACTTGGGAAAAATATCTCAGATAGACCTGAAAATATACTGTCATTTTTAAAAAATATTATAGACATTTTGCCAAAAAAAGAATAATTTAAAATACATTAAACATATAAAATTGAATTGGGGTGGTCGTAGCGTCGCAAAAGGGTAATAGTGGATTATCCACGATGTCAGGGCAAACAGCTGTAAGGGAAAATGGGGGGTCGTGTCCAGTAGGTATCCAATAACAGAAACCGGACACGTGGGGAATCCCCCTGATGTATAGGCCCCGGGGTGTTTCGTAGTCAGTCCGCAACAGGGGTAGATGAGGGGATTATCCACGATTCAGGGCAAACAGCTGAAAGGGAAACTGGGAGTGTGTCAGTAGGTTTCCCCAAGTAACAAACCCGGACACGAGGGTGAACCCTCCTGAGTCTAGGCACCGGGGTGGGCGTAGTCGTCCGCAAATGGGGTGAGATGTGGATTATCCACGATGTGGGGCAAACAGCGAAAGGGGAAACATGGGGTCGTGTCAGTGGGTATCCAGTAACAGAACACCCGACACGATTTTTAATTCCGTTTTAAAGGGCCCAGGGGGATCGTAGTCAGTCCGCAAATGGGGAGAGATGTGGTTTACCACGAGTCAGGGCAAACAGCTGAAGGGAAACATGGGAGTCGTGTCAGTAGGTATCCAAGAACAAAACCCCGGCCGATGGTGAATCCCCCTGATGTAAAGGGCCCAGGGTGTGGTCGTAGCAGTCCGCAAAATGGGGTAGATGATTGGATTATCACGATTGGGGGAAAAACAGCTGTAGGGAAACTGGGAGTCGTGCAGTAGGATCCAAAAACAGAAACCGGACCGATGGTGAATCCTCCTGATGTAAGGACCAGGGGTCCCACACTCAAATATTTATTTTAAATATATTTTGTTTTAAATATTTTTAATATATTTAAGTTATATGTCAAAAACATATTGTAGATATACAAAAAATTGGCAGTTTTAAAGGAATTTTTAGATATATGTTGAGATAAAAATTTTTTTGAAATTTGGGATGTAATGACGTACTTTTAAAAGATATTTTTTATTTTTTAAGCGAATATCGGCGATTTCTACGAAATTGTTTAATTAACGCGAAATTTAAGTTCAGCAAAATATTCTAATTTCGGAAGCTTCGTAAACCCCTTTTTTCAGGCGGGGTTGTTGGATAGCGTTTTTTTTTTAACAAAAAAAAAACGTAAAATTTGCGATTTCAGAGAAATAATTTTTTTTTGCGCTCAAATTTTTCACTTTAATATATTAATTTTATATAGAAAACGTTAAGTCCCCCCGCGTTGATGATGAGTTTTTTTTTTGCAAGTTTTTTTTTTTGCGAGGCCACTTTTTCCTTTGCAAGGCTTTTTAAAGCATTGTTGGTGGTTTTGTAAAAGTTTCTATTGTTAGTATCTTGTTAATTTTTGAAATAAACCTCAAAAACACATTTAAAGCCTTTTTTTTCCTGGTTTCTGTCAAATTTTTTTCAACTTTTTCTTTCCAAAGGTATACACACCAAACCTCAATGTCCATGTGAAATTGAACTTGTAGCCCTACTTGTTTGTCAGAATCAACCAAAGTACAAAATATCGACTTAAAACGAAAAAACGAAAAATTGCGATTTTTTAGAAATAATTTTTCGTTTGATTTTTTGAACCATGAGTTCTGGTTCAGAGTTTTAAAAGGTCTCCATAAAATTTTATTTCAATTGGGGTATCGGTTTAGCCGGGAAACGTGCTAACAAAAAAAACCACAATAATACAAAAAAGAAAGAAAAAAAAAAAAAAAAATTCCGGGTTTTTTTTTTCCATGTAGTAGAATGGAATCTTTGCTTGCTCGCTAGCTCATCCAAAAATTTCAATTTTCCCCCCGGCTGCAACGCTTTGCAGAACTTTTTTAAATTTTCTATTTTAAGACATTAATCGCTTTATTCCCAAAATAACTAGCGAGATTACAACACGCGAGGGGCATCGTCAGGAGCACCCGCCCCTGCCCCTCCTGTTTGGCAACCGCATGTCGCATATGTACTGCGGGCCCGTACTCGCGCCGCGCGCCACCAGCTCCTGCGCCCTGCCCTGTTAGGCAACCTGCTGGCATATGTCGCGGGCCGTACTGTCGTTTTGCACGCCTCCAGACACCACAAACTCCGCCAAAGGACGGGTAGGTAACTTGAAGCGCCGTGAACTTTCCCCGGCCCCCCCGGTTGCAGGGGATGGCACCCCCTACTCTCCCGCTAGCCTGATACAAAGAACATAAATTTTAACCGCTTCCAAGAAATTTTGGGTCCCTTTTGAAGAAAAAATTTGCAAAAAAGGGCTGCTTACAAAGAGACGAAAATTTTAAAAATAAAAGCAAGTCAAATTAGATAATTTATAGTACGTTTTTTCAAAATAAACTGCATTATCTAGTCAGCTATCAAAACAATTACTTGGCACTCGTATAGACGATAGAACTTTTTTCTGCTTCAAATTGAACTTAATGTGTAAAATGTCTTGTTTTCAGCAGCATGGGGAAGCCCCGGCAAGCTCAATGCACGTGCCAGCAGACATTAGTTACTCTTTACACAAAAAAAACACAACCATTCGCGCTTTCGGCAAATCAAAAAACCCCCAGCTACATTGAGCGCTTTCCCCAAAAGTACACTGGTGGCGCTAGGTGGCTCTGCGAGAAAGGGGATAAATGTACTGATCAGTTCTGTTACAAATATTTACGACACAACAACAACAACAAAAAAACAACAACAACAATACTACTACAAAATAAAACTACAAAAAAAAACTTAAGAAAAAATAGTTAAAAAAAAAAAAACAGAATTATGTAAACTTGAAATATATTCGATAGACCCGAAATATACTGTCATTTTCAAAAAATATTATAGAATATTTGCCCCAAAAAAAGAATATATTTAACAACTTTCAATAAAATTGCAATTGGGGTGGTCGTAGTCATCCGCAACATGGGGTAGATGATGTGGATTATCCACGATGTAGGGCAAACGCTGTAAGGGAAACATGGTCTTCCGTAGGTATCCAAGGGAACAAACACCGGACACGATGGTGAATCCTCCTGATTTTAGGGCCCCGGGGGGGTCGTAGTCAGTCCGCAACAGGGGTAGATGATGGGATTTCCACGATGTCAGGGCAAACGCTGTAAGGGAAACATGGGAGCCGTTTCCAGTGGGTTTATCCAAGTAAACAGAAACACGGACACGTTTGGTGAATCCTCCTGATGTCATAGCACCAGGTGTGTCGTAGTCGGTCGGCAACATGGGGTAGATGATGTGGATTATCCACGATGTACAGGGAAAACCCGCGTAAGGGAAAAGGGAGTCGTGTCCAGTAGGTATCCCAAGTAACAGAACACCCGACCGATGGTGAATCCTCCTGATGTCATGGGCCCACCAGGGTGTGACGTAGTAGTCCGCAAACATGGGGTAGATGATGTGGATTATCCACGATGTCAGGGCCAACAGCTGTAAGGGAAACATGTGAGCCCGTGTCCAGTAGGTATCCAGGTAACAGAACACCGGGACACGTTTGGTGAATCCTCCTGAGTTCATAGGCACCAGGGTGTGGTCGTAGTCAGTCCGAAACCCATGGGGTAGATGATGTGGATTATCCACGTTGTCAGGGCAAATAGCTGTAAGGGAAACATGGGTCGTGCCCAGTAGGTATCCAAGTAACAGAAACGGACCGATGGGAATTCCTCCTGATGTCAGGCCCAGGTGTCCCACACTAAAAATATTTATATTTTAAATATTTTAGTTTTAAATATTTTTAATATATTTTAGTTATATTCAAGAACATATTGTAGATATACAAGAATTGGCAGCTTTAAGGATATTTTAGATATATGTTGGAGATAAAATTTTTTTTGTAATTGGCATGTAATTGACGTACATTTCAAGATATATTTTTCTTTAAGCGAAATATCGGCGTATTACTAAAATTGCTTAATATACGCGAAATTTAAGTTCAGCAAAATATTTCTAATTCGGAAGCTTCGTAAACGCTTTTTCAGGCGCGTTGTTGGATGAGCGTATTTTTTTTAAACGAAAAAACAAATTGCGTTTTTCCGAAAAAAAATTTTTTAACCCAATTCCTTTTTTTTTTTTTTTTTTAAAAAAAATTTTTTTTTTTTTTTTTTCCCCAAAAAAAACCCCCCCAAAAAAAAAATTTTAAAAAAACCCAATTTTTAAAAAAAAATTTTTGTTTAAAAAAAAAAATTAAAAAAAAAATTTTTTTTTTTTTTAAAAAATTTTTTTTTGGGGGGGGTTTTTAACCCCAAATTTGGGGGGTTCTTATTTTTTTTAAAAAAAAAATTTTTAAAAAAACCTTTTTTTTCCTTTTTTTTTCCCCCGGGGGGGAAAAAAAAACCCCCCCCCAAAAGGGAAAAAAAACCCCCCCCTTTTTTTTTTGGGAAAAAACCCCTTTTTTAACGGGGGCCCCCGGGGAAAAAAAAACCCCCCCAACCCCCCCCCCTTTTGGGGGGGGCCCTTTTTGGGGTTTTTTTTTTGGGGAATTTTTCCGGCCCCCCCCCCCCCTTTTTTTTTTTTTTGGGGGGAAAATTTTTTTCCCCCCGGGGGCCCCCCCCGGGGGGGAAAAACCCTTTTTTTTCCTTTTTAAAAAAAAAAAATTTTTTCCCCCCCTTTTTTCCGGGGGGGAAAAAAAACCCCCCCCCGGGGCCCCCCCCAAAAAAAAATTTTTTTTTTTTTTTTAATTTTTAAAAAAACCCCCTTTTCCCAAACCTTTTCCCTTTTTAAAATTAAAAACCCCCCCCGGGGGAATTAAAGGCCCCCCTTTCCAAAAACAAAAAAAAAAGGGGGCCAAATTAAAAAAGGCCCCCCCTTTTTTTAACCCCTTTTCCCCAAAAAAAAAAAAATTTTTTTTCCCCCCCCCTTTTTCCCGGGGGTTCCCAAAACCCGGTTTTTTTTTTAAAAATTTAAAAATTTTTTTCCCCGGGTTTCCCCCGGGGGGGGTTTTTTTTTCCCCTTTGTTTTCCCCCCCCCCCCCAAAGGAAACCAAAAAAATTTTTTTTTTTTTTTTTAAAAAAACCCCCCTTTTTCCCCCCCCTTTTTTTGGGAAAAAGGGAAAAAAATTTTCCCCCAAAAAAAAAATTTTAAAAAAAACCCCCCTTTTTAAATTTTTTTTTTTCCTTTTTTTTAAAAAATTTTTTTAAAATTTTGGGGTTGGGGGGGGGGGCCCAAACCCCCCCCTTTTTTAAAAATAAAAAAACCCCCCCCAAAAAATTTTTTTTAAAAAAAAAAAATTTTTTTTTAAAATTTTTTTTTTTTTTTGGGGGGAAAAATTTTTTTGGGTTTTTCCCCCCTTTTTTTTTTTTTTTAAAATTTAAAAAAATTTTTTTTTTTTTTTTTTGGGGGTTTTTTTTTTTTGGGGTTGTTTTTTTTTTTTGGGGGGTTTTAAAGGGGGGGCCCCCCCCGGGGGAAGGGGGGGGGGGGGGGGGGAAAAAAAAAGGGCCAAAAATTTTTTCCCCCCCTTTTAAAGGGGGGGGGTTTTGTTTTTTAAAAAAAAAAAGGGGGGGCCTTGGGGGAAAGGGGGCCCCGGGGGGAAAAAATTTCCACAAAAAATTTTTTTCCCCCCAAAAATTTTTTTCCCCTTTTTGGAAAGGGGGGTTTTGGGGGCAAAAAGGGGCTTTTTTAAAAAAAAAACCCCTTTTTTTTTTTTTTTTTTTTTTGGGGGGGGAAAATTTTTTTGGGGGGGGCCCGAAAACCGGGGGGGAAAATTTTTTTTAAAGGGGGGGGGGGAAAAAACCCCCCCCCCCAAGGGGGGCCCGGGGGGCCCTTTTTTCCCCCGGGGGGGGGGGGGGGAAAAAAGGGGGGGACGTAAAGGGGCCCCCGGGGGGGGAAAAAATTTTCCCCCCCCCGGGGCCGGGGGGGGGGGGGACGGGGAAAAGGGGGAATGCGGGGGAACGGGGGGCGGGGGGGTCCGGGGGGGCCCCCCCCAAAACCCCCCCCTTTTTTTATTTTTTTTGGGGTTAATTTTTTTCCGGAAAAAAAAACCCCAAAAGGGGGGGGGAATTTAAAGGCCAAAAGGGGGGCCCCCCAAAAAAAAAATTTTTTTGGGGGGTTTTTTTTTTTTTTTAAAATTTTTTTGGGGGGGGAAAAATTAAGGTAAGGGGGGGGCCCCCCAAAAGGGCCTTCCCCCTTGGTTTTTTTGGAAAATTTTTTAAAAAAGGGGGGGGGGGGGGGAAAATTTAAAAGGGGGGGGGGAAAAAAAGGGGCCAAAAAAACCCCCCCTTTCCCTTTTGGGGGGGGGTTTTTTTTTTTGGGGGGGAAAAGGGAAAAAAAAAAAAAAATTGGGGGGTTTTTTCCAAAAAAAAAAAATTTTTCCCCCAAAAAAAAGGGCCCCCGGTTTTCCAAAAAAACCCCGGGAAAAAAAAAGGGAAAAAAGGGAAAAAAGGGGGCCGGGGGGGTTTCCAAAAAATTTTTTTTTTCCGGGGTTGGAAAATTTTTTTAAAAACCCGGGGGGGGTTTTTAAAAAAAGGGGGGAAAAAAGGGGGGAAAAAAGGGGGGGGGAAAAACCCTTTTTTTTTTTTTTTTTGGGGAAAAGGTTTAAAAAAGGGGGGGGGGGAAAAAAAAAAAAATTTTTTAAAAGGGGCCCAAAAAAAAAAAATTTGGCCCCAACAAATTTCCCCCCCCGGTTTTTTTGAATTTTTTTCCCCAAAAAAAAAAAAAAAAAATTTTTTTTAAAAAAAAAAAGGGGGGCCCCCCTTTTTTTTTGGGGGGTTTTTTTTGGGGGGGGGGGGGCCCCCCCCAAAAAATTTTTAAAAAAAGGGGTTTTTCCCCCCCTTTGGGTTTTCCCGGGGGCCTTTTTTCCCCGGGGGGGGCCCCCAAAAACCCCCCCCGGGGGGGCCCCCAAAAGGGGGAAAAAAAAAACCCCCCCCCGGGGGTTTTTTTCCCCCCCCCCGGGGGGGGGGTTCGGGGGGGGGAAAAAAAGGGGGGGGCCCCCCAACCCCCAACATCGGGGCCCCCAAATTTTCCCCCTTTTTTGGGCCCTTTTTCACCACCGGGCCAAAAAAAAACCGGGGGGGGGGGGAAAAGGGGGGGGGGCCCCCCTTTTTAATTTCCCCTTTTTTGGGGGGCCAAAAAGGGGGGGAAAAAAAGGGGGGGGGGGGAAAAAAGGGGGGGTTTAAATTTTTTTTTTTTTTTAAATAAAAATTTTTTTTTGGGGCCCGGTTTTTAAACCAAAAAAATTTTTTTTTTTTTGCCCCCTTTTTTTTTAAAAAATTTTTTAATTTTTTTTTTTGGGGGTTTTTTTTTTTTTTTTTGGTTTTTGGGGTTTTTTTTTTTAAAAACTATGTTTTTTTTTTTAAAGGCCCCCCCCTTTTAAAAAAACCCTTTTTTTTCAATTTTGGGGGGGGGGAAAAAAAGGGGGGCCCGGAAAAGGGAGGGGGAAGACAACTGCCGGGGGGGAACAAGAAAATCCAAAAATTGTCGTCACCTCCCCTTTTACTGTTGTGTGGCCACTGTTTTTCAGGCACCGAGGGGGAGATGACGGGGGCAATGACGGGGGACAACGGTGGAGCGGTAAGCGGCACGAGGGAGACACTGCCAACAATCATGTCGTCCACCTCACCTTGTTACTGTTGGTGTGGCTCACTGTGTTTCAGGCACCGAGGAGGACGATGACGCGGGCAATGACGAGGACGATGACGGCCCATATTGAAATTTTTATATGTTATATGTATGTTAAATATATTCTTCTTTTGGCAAATATGTCTATAATATATTTTGAAAATGACAGTATATTTTCAGGTCTATCTGAGATATATTTCAAGTTTACATAATTCTGTTTCCTTTTTTTAACTATCTTAAGAATTTCTTTAAGCGTTTTTTTTGTAGTTTTAGTTGTAGTAGTAGTAGTTGTTGTTGTTGTTGTTGTTGTTGTCGTCGTAAAAATTTGTAACAGAACTGTATCAGTAGCATTTATATCTTTGCTCGCAGAGCCACCTAGCGCCACCAGTGTACGTTCTGGAAAGCTGCTCAATGTAGCTAGTGTGTCTGATTGCCGATAGAGCGCGTATGGTTGTTGTTTGTGTCAAGAGTAACTTATGTCTGCTGGCACGTGCATTGAGCTTGCCAATGGCTTCCCCATGCTGCTGTATACAAGACATTTTACACATTAATTGTTCAATTTGAAGCAGAATAAAGTGTCATATCGTCTATACGAGTGCAGCAAGTAATTGCTTGATAGTCTGAGCTCAGATAAGTGCAGTTTTATTTTCGATAAACGTACTATAAATTATCTAATTTGACTTGCTTTTATTTTTCAATATTCGTCTCTTTGTAAGCAGCCCTATGTGCAAATATTTTTTCTTCAAAATGGACCCGAAATTCGTTGGAACGCGGTTAAAATTTATGTTCAAGTATCAGGCTAGCAGGACGAGTAGGGGGTGCAGCCGCGTGCCGCAGTACACGAGCGCTTGCAAGTTACCTACACCGTGCCGTGGCAGGAGCTTGTGGTGACTGCAGAGGCGTGCGACGTGAGTAGTGGCCCGCAGTACATATGCGACATGCAGGTTGCCTAACATGGCAGGGGCAGGGGCGGGTGCTCCTCGGACGATGCTCCTCGCGTGTTGTAGATCTCGCTGAGGTTATTTTACGGAATAAAGCGATTAATGTCTTGACCTAGAAATATTTAACAAAGTTCTGCAAAGCGTTGCAGCCCGGCGGAAAATTGCATATTTGGATGAGCGTAGCGAGCGAAGCGAAGATTCCATTCTACTACACTGGAGAAAAAAATCCGGAATGTTTTGTTTTTTTTCTTTCTGTTTGTATTATTGTGTGTTTGTTAGTACGATTCCGGCTAAACCGATACTCCAATTGTAATGAAATTTTATGGAGACCTTTGAAATCTCTGAACCTAAAACTGCACGGTTAAAAAATCGATCGAAAAATAATTCATCAAAGAAATCGCAATTTTACGATTTTTTTTTCGATTTTAAGTGCGATATTTTTGTACATTTGGTTCGATTCTGACCAAACAAGTAGGGCTACAACGTTCATATTTCACATGGACATTGAGGTTATGTGATGTAGTACCTTTGGAAAGAAAAAGTTGAAAAAGTTAGACAGAATCCATGGAAATAAAGGCTTTAATATGTGTTTTTGAGGTTTATTTCAACAATTAACAAGATACTAACAATAGAAACTTGACAACAACCACAACAATGCATTCAAAAAGCACTTGCAAAGGAAAAGTGGTCCTCGCAAACAAAAAACTTGCAAAAAAGCTCATCCATCAACGCGGCGGGACTTAAGCGTTTTCCTAGTATAAATTAATATATTAATGTGAAATTTGAGCGCAATAGAAAAATTATTTCTCGTGAAAATCGCAATTTCACGTTTTTTTCGTTTAAAAAAAATACGCTCATCCAACAACGCGCCTGAAAAAGCGTTTTACGAAGCTTCCGAATTAGAATATTTTGCTGAACTTAAATTTCGCGTATATTAAGCAATTACGTATAATATCGCCGATATTTCGCTTAAAGATAAATATATCTGAAATGTACGTCAATTACATGCCAATTACAAAAAAATTGTATCTCCCAAAAATATATCTAAAATATCCTTAAAGCTGCAATTTTGTATATTACAATATTTCTTTGCATATAACTAAAATAATTAAAATATTTAAACTAATATATTTTAAAATATAAATATTTGAGTGTGGGGGTGGAGCGGTGAAGGCGGACACGAGGGAGACACTCCCACACTGCCAACAATCATGTCGTCCACTCACCTTGTTACTGTTGGTGTGGCTCACTGTGTTTCAGGCACCGAGGAGGACGATGACGCGGGCAATGACGAGGACGATGACGGCCCATATTGAAATTTTTATATGTTATATGTATGTTAAATATATTCTTCTTTTGGCAAATATGTCTATATATATTTTGAAAATGACAGTATATTTTCAGGTCTATCTGAGATATATTTCAAGTTTACATAATTCTGTTTCCTTTTTTTAACTATCTTAAGAATTTCTTTAAAAGCGTTTTTTTGTAGTTTTAGTTGTAGTAGTAGTTTGTTGTTGTTTGTTGTTGTTGTCGTCGTTAAAAATTTGTAACAGAACTGTATCAGTAGCATTTATATCTTTGCTCGCAGAGCCACCTAGCGCCACCAGTGTACGTTCTGGAAAGCTGCTCAATGTAGCTAGTGTGTCTGATTGCCGATAGAGCGCGTATGGTTGTTGTTTGTGTCAAGAGTAACTTATGTCTGCTGGCACGTGCATTGAGCTTGCCAATGGCTTCCCATGCTGCTGTATACAAGACATTTTACACATTAATTGTTCAATTTGAAGCAGAATAAAGTGTCATATCGTCTATACGAGTGCAGCAAGTAATTGCTTGATAGTCTGAGCTCAGATAAGTGCAGTTTTATTTTCGATAAACGTACTATAAATTATCTAATTTGACTTGCTTTTATTTTTCAATATTCGTCTCTTTGTAAGCAGCCCTATGTGCAAATATTTTTTCTTCAAAATGGACCCGAAATTCGTTGGAACGCGGTTAAAATTTATGTTCAAGTATCAGGCTAGCAGGACGAGTAGGGGGTGCAGCCGCGTGCCGCAGTACACGAGCGCTTGCAAGTTACCTACACCGTGCCATGTCAGGAGCTTGTGGTGTCTGCAGAGGCGTGCGACGTGAGTAGTGGCCCGCAGTACATATGCGACATGCAGGTTGCCTAACATGGCAGGGGCAGGGGCGGGTGCTCCTCGGACGATGCTCCTCGCGTGTTGTAGATCTCGCTGAGGTTATTTTACGGAATAAAGCGATTAATGTCTTGACCTAGAAATATTTAACAAAGTTCTGCAAAGCGTTGCAGCCCGGCGGAAAATTGCATATTTGGATGAGCGTAGCGAGCGAAGCGAAGATTCCATTCTACTACACTGGAGAAAAAAATCCGGAATGTTTTGTTTTTTTTTCTTTCTGTTTGTATTATTGTGTGTTTGTTAGCACGATTCCGGCTAAACCGATACTCCAATTGTAATGAAATTTTATGGAGACCTTTGAAATCTCTGAACCTAGAACTGCATGGTTCAAAAAATCAATCGAAAAATTATTTCTCAAAGAAATCGCAATTTTACGATTTTTTTCGATTTTAAGTGCGATATTTTTGTACATTTGGTTCGATTCTGACCAAACAAGTAGGGCTACAACGTTCATATTTCACATGGACATTGAGGTTATGGTGATGTAGTACCTTTGGAAAGAAAAAGTTGAAAAAGTTAGACAGAATCCATGGAAATAAAGGCTTTAATATGTGTTTTTGAGGTTTATTTCAACAATTAACAAGATACTAACAATAGAAACTTGACAACAACCACCAACAATGCATTCAAAAAGCACTTGCAAAGGAAAAGTGGTCCTCGCAAACAAAAAACTTGCAAAAAAAAGCTCATCCATCAACGCGGCGGGACTTAAGCGTTTTCCTAGTATAAATTAATATATTAATGTGAAATTTGAGCGCAATAGAAAAATTATTTCTCGTGAAAATCGCAATTTCACGTTTTTTTCGTTTAAAAAAAATACGCTCATCCAACAACGCGCCTGAAAAAGCGTTTACGAAGCTTCCGAATTAGAATATTTTGCTGAACTTAAATTTCGCGTATATTAAGCAATTACGTAGTAATATCGCCGATATTTCGCTTAAAGATAAAATATATCTTGAAATGTACGTCAATTACATGCCAATTACAAAAAAATTGTATCTCCAACATATATCTAAAATATCCTTAAAGCTGCCAATTCTTGTATATCTACAATATGTTCTTGACATATAACTAAAATATATTAAAAATATTTAAAACTAAATATATTTAAAATATAAATATTTGAGTGTGGGGGTGGAGACGGTGAAGGCGGACACGAGGGAGACACTGCCAACAATCATGTCGTCCACCTCACCTTGTTACTGTTGGTGTGGCTCACTGTGTTTCAGGCACCGAGGAGGACGATGACGCGGGCAATGACGAGGACGATGACGGCCCATATTGAAATTTTTATATGTTATATGTATGTTAAATATATTCTTCTTTTGGCAAATATGTCTATAATATATTTTGAAAATGACAGTATATTTTCAGGTCTATCTGAGATATATTTCAAGTTTACATAATTCTGTTTCCTTTTTTTAACTATCTTAAGAATTTCTTTAAGCGTTTTTTTTGTAGTTTTAGTTGTAGTAGTAGTTGTTGTTGTTGTTGTTGTTGTCGTCGTAAAAATTTGTAACAGAACTGTATCAGTAGCATTTATATCTTTGCTCGCAGAGCCACCTAGCGCCACCAGTGTACGTTCTGGAAAGCTGCTCAATGTAGCTAGTGTGTCTGATTGCCGATAGAGCGCGTATGGTTGTTGTTTGTGTCAAGAGTAACTTATGTCTGCTGGCACGTGCATTGAGCTTGCCAATGGCTTCCCCATGCTGCTGTATACAAGACATTTTACACATTAATTGTTCAATTTGAAGCAGAATAAAGTGTCATATCGTCTATACGAGTGCAGCAAGTAATTGCTTGATAGTCTGAGCTCAGATAAGTGCAGTTTTATTTTCGATAAACGTACTATAAATTATCTAATTTGACTTGCTTTTATTTTTCAATATTCGTCTCTTTGTAAGCAGCCCTATGTGCAAATATTTTTCTTCAAAATGGACCCGAAATTCGTTGGAACGCGGTTAAAATTTATGTTCAAGTATCAGGCTAGCAGGACGAGTAGGGGGTGCAGCCGCGTGCCGCAGTACACGAGCGCTTGCAAGTTACCTACACCGTGCCGGGAGGACGTGGTTGCTGCAGAGGCGTGCGACGAGAGTAGTGGCCCGCAGTACATATGCGACATGCAGGTTGCCTAACATGGCAGGGGCAGGGGCGGGTGCTCCTCGGACGATGCGCCTCGCGTGTTGTAGATCTCGCAGAGGTTATTTTACGGAATAAAGCGATTAATGTCTTGACCTAGAATATTTAACAAAGTTCTGCAAAGCGTTGCAGCCCGGCGGAAAATTGCATATTTGGATGAGCGTAGCGAGCGAAGCGAAGATTCCATTCTACTACACTGGAGAAAAAAATCCGGAATGTTTTGTTTTTTTTCTTTCTGTTTGTATTATTGTGTGTTTGTTAGCACGATTCCGGCTAAACCGATACTCCAATTGTAATGAAATTTTATGGAGACCTTTGAAATCTCTGAACCTAGAACTGCATGGTTCAAAAAATCAATCGAAAATTATTTCTCAAAGAAATCGCAATTTTACGATTTTTTTCGATTTTAAGTGCGATATTTTTGTACATTTGGTTCGATTCTGACCAAACAAGTAGGGCTACAACGTTCCCATATTTCACATGGACATTGAGGTTATGGTGATGTAGTCCCTTTTTGGAAAGAAAAAGTTAAAAAAAGTTAGACAGAATCCAGGGAAAATAAAGGTTTAAAAATATGTGTTTTTGGGGTTTTTTTCCCAACAATTAACAAGATACAACAATAGAAACTTGACAACAATCACCATTGCATTCAAAAATGCATTCAAAAAGCACTTGCAAAGGAAGTGGTCCTCGCAAACAAAAAACTTGCAAAAAAAGCTCATCCACCCCGCGGCGGGACTTAAGCGTTTTCCTATATAAATTAATATATTAATGTGAAATTTGAGCGCAATAGAAAATTATTTCTCGTGAAATCGCAATTTCACGTTTTTTCGTTTAAAAAAATACGCTCATCCAACAACGCGCCTGAAAAGCTTTTACGAAGCTTCCGAATTAGAATATTTTGCTGAACTTAAATTTCGCGTATATTAAGCAATTACGTAGTAATATCGCCGATATTTCGTTTAAAGTAAATTATCTTGAAATGTACGTCAATTACATGCCAATTACAAAAACATTGTATCTCCAACAATATCTAAAATATCCTTAAGCTCCCAAATTCTTGTATATCTACAATATGTTCTTGACATATAACTAAAATATATTAAAAATATTTAAAATTAAATATATTTAAAATATAAATATTTTAGTGTGGGGGTGGAGACGGTGAAGGGGGGACACGAGGGAGACACTGCCAACAATCATGCGTCCCCCTACCTTGTTACTGTTGGTGTGGCTCACGTGTTCGGCCCGAGGAGGAGATGACGCGGGCAATGACGAAGGACGATGAGGGGGAGACGGTGAAGGCGGACACGAGGGAGACACGGCCAACAATCATGTCGTCCACCTCACCTTGTTACTGTTTGGTATGGCCCCGCTGTTTCAGGCACCCGAGGAGGACGATGACGCGGGCAATGACAAAGGACGATGACGGCCCATATTGAAATTTTTATATGTTTATGTATGTTTTAAATATATTCTTCTTTTGGCAAATATGTCTATAATATATTTTGAAAAATGACAGTATATTTTCAGGTCTATCTGAGATATATTTCAAGTTTACAAATTCTGTTTTCCTTTTTTTAACTATCTTAAAAATTTCTTTAAGCGTTTTTTTTTTTTTAGTTTTAGTTGTAGTAAATAGTTGTTGTTGTTGTTTGTTGTTGTTGTCGTCGTAAAAATTTGTAACAGAACTGTAATCAGTAGCATTTATATCTTTGCTCGGGAAGCCACCTAGCGCACCAGTGTACGTTCTGGAAAGCTGCTCAATGTAGCTAGTGTGTCCCGATTGCCGATAGAGCGCGTATGGTTGTTTGTTTTGTGTCAAGAGTAACTTATGTCTGCTGGCCAAAGTGCATTGAGCTTGCCAATGGCTTTCCCCATGCTGCTGTATACAAGACATTTTACACATTAATTGTTCAATTTTGAAGCAGAATAAAGTGGGCATATCGTCTATACGAGTGCAGCAAGTAATTGCTTGATTTGTCTGAGCTCAGATAAATGCAGTTTTTTTTCGATAAAAAGTACTATAAATTATCTAATTTTGACTTGCTTTTATTTTTCAATATTCGTCTCTTTTGTAAGCAGCCCTATGGGGCAAATATTTTTTCTTCAAAATGGACCCGAAATTCGTTGGAAAAAGCGGTAAATTTATGTTCAAGTATCAGGCTAGCAGGACGAGTAGGGGTGCAGCCGCGTGGCCGCTTACACGAGCGCTTGCAAGTTACCTACACCGTGCCGTGGCAGGGGCTTGTGGTGGACTGCAAGAGGCGTGCGACGTGAGTAGTTTGGCCCGCAGTACATATGCGACAATGCAGGTTGCCTAAAAATGGCAGGGGCAGGGGGCGGGTGCTCCTCGGGACGATGCTCCTCGCGTGTTTGTAGATCTTCGCTGAGGTTATTTTAACGGAATAAAACGATTAATGTCTTGACCTAGAAATATTTTAAAAAAGTTCCCGCAAAGCGGTTGCAGCCCGGCGGAAAATTTGCATATTTGGATGAGCGTAGCGAGCGAAGCGAAGATTCCATTCTACTACACTGGAGAAAAAAATCCGGAAAGTTTTGTTTTTTTTTCTTTCTGTTTGTATTAAATTTTGTGGTTGTTAGCACGATTCCGGCTAAACCGATACTCCAATTGTAATGAAATTTTATGGGAACCTTTGAAATCTCCTGAACCTAGAACTGCATGGTTCAAAAAATCAATCGAAAAATTATTTTCTCAAAGAAATCGCAATTTTAAACGATTTTTTTCGATTTTAAAATGCGATTTTTTGTACATTTGGTTCGATTCTGACCAAACAAGTAGGGCTACAACGTTCATATTTCACATGGACATTGAGGTTATGGTGATGTAGTACCTTGGGAAAAAAAAAAGTTGAAAAAGTTAGACAGGAATCCATGGAAATAAAGGCTTTAATTATGTGTTTTTTGAGGTTTATTTCAACAATTAACAAGATACTAAAAATAGAAACTTGACAACAACCACCAACAATGCATTCAAAAAGCACTTGCAAAGGAAAAATGGTCCTCGCAAAACAAAAAACTTTTCAAAAAAAGCTCATCCATCAACGCGGCGGGACTTAGCGTTTTCCTAGTATAAATTTAATATATTTGTGTGAAATTTGAGCGCAAAAGAAAAAATTATTTCTCGTGAAAAAACGCAAATTTTACGTTTTTTTTCGTTTAAAAAAAATACGCTCATCCAACAACGCGCCGCGAAAAAAAGCGTTTACGAGCTTCCGAATTAGAATATTTTGCTGCTGAACTTAAATTTCGCGTAATATTAAGCAATTACGTAGTAATATCCCGATATTTTCGCTGAAAGATAAAAAAGTATATCTTGAAATGGACGTCCAATTAATGCCCAATTACCAAAAAAATGTATCTCAACATATATCTTAAAATATCCTTAAAGCTAGCCAATTCTTGTATATCACAATATGTTCTTGACATATAACTAAAATTATTACAAATATTTAAACTAAATATATTTAAAATATAAATTTTGAGTGTGGGGTGGAGACGGTGAAGGAGGGACACGAGGGGAGAAACTGGCCAACAATCATGTCGTCCACCTCACCTTGTTAATGTGGTGGGCTCACTGTGTTTCAGGCACCGAGGAGGACGATGACGGGGGAATGACGAGGACGATGGACGGTGGAGACAGGTGAGGGCCGGAACACGAGGGAGACGCTGCCAAAACAAATCATGTTCGTCACCCACCTTGTTACTGTTGGTGTGGCCCACTGTGTTTCAGGCACGATGAGGGAAGATGACGCGGGAAGACGGGGCGATGACGGTGGAGACGGTGAATGCGGACACGAGGGGAGACACTTGCCAACAATAATGTCGTCCACCTCACTTGTTACTGTGGTGTGACTCACTGTGTTTCAGGCACCGAGGAGGACGATGGACGAGGGCAATGGGACGAGGACGATTGACTGTGGAGACGGGGAAGGCGGACACGAGGGCGACACTGCCAACAATAATGGTCGTCACCCACCTTGTACTGTTGGTAGGCCGGGGGGTCTAGGGCTCACTGTGTTTCAGGCACCGAGGAGGACGATTCTCTTTTGTGTGTGGTGACCGAGGAGGACGATGACGCGGGCAATGGACGAAGGACGATGACCCCCCCGGTGGAGCGGTGAAGGCGGACACGAGGAGGGACACTGCCAACAATATGTCGTCCACTCACCACCTTGTTACTGTTGGTTGGCTCACTGTGTTTCAGGCACCGAGGAGGGACGCATGACGCGGGGCAATGGACGAGGACGAGTGACGGTGGAGAAGGGTGAAGCGGACACGAGGGAGGGGACACTCAAAACAATCATGTCGTCACCTCACCTGTCATGTTGGTGTGGCCTCACTGTGTTCAGGCCCGAGCGAGGACGATTGGGTGCCGGGGCAATGACGAGGACGATGACGGGGAGACGGTGAAGGCGGACACGAGGAGACACTGCCACACAATCATGTCGCCACCTCACCCTTGTTACTGTTGGTGTGCTCACTGTGTTTCAGGCACCGAGGAGACGATGACGCGGGCAATGACGAGGACGATGACGGGTGGGAACGGTGAAGGCGGACAACGAGGGAGACATGCCAACAAACATGTCGTCTCCACCTAACTTGTTACTGTTGAGTGTTGCTCACTGTGTTTCAGCACCTGAGGCGGACGATGACGCGGGCAATGGCGAGGACGAGGACGGTGGAGACGTGAAGGCGGACCCGAGGGAGACACGGCACCCCCCCCCAATCATGCGGTCCACCTCCACTTGTTACTGTGGTGGGTCACTGTTGTTTAGCACCGAGGAGGACGATGCCGCGGGCAATGACGAGGACGATGACGGTGGAAGACGGTGAAGGCGGACACGAGGGAGACCACTGCCAAACAATCATGACGTCCACCTCACCTTGTTAACTGTTGGTGGGCTCACTGGTTTCAGGCACCGAGGATTTCGGACGATGAGCGGGCAAATGACCGAGGTACGATGACGGTGGAGACGTGAGGGCGACACGAGGGAGACACTGCCACACAATCATGTCGTCCACCTCACCTCGTTACTGTTCGTGGTGTGGATCCACTGGTGTTTTCAGCACGCAGGAGGACGATGACCGCGGGCAATGACGAGGACGATGACGGTGGAGACGGTGAAGGCGGACACGAGGGAGACACTGCCAACAATCATGTCGTCCACCTCACATTGGCGGCCATTTCCATCCTTGTTACATTCGTGATCATTTGAGCTGAAAGTGTTGGTTGAATTGGTGATTGTTTTGTATTTGTTTTTGTTTTGTAATTGTGTTTGTATTTGTGTTTATTTTCATGAATTTAGTAATATGTTTTTGTGGTGCCATTTGGCCCATTGTTAGTCTATATTTTTTTCTGCTAACCGATTTGTATTAAAAAAATTAATAAAGGATACTTGTTTAGTTAACAGAGAATATTAATAAATATAAACATTTATAAGAATTGTGTGGTTCGTTGATCTCGTGGTTAGCGTCTCTGCTTCCAATGCAGAATTTCCAGGGTTCGATTCCCGCTTAGTCAAAAGATTTTTAACTTATGATTTAGACTAAAGTCCATCAGTTCTTGTTTTAGGAATTTGAAGACGGTGACTTTGGAGCCGTCCTAGCAACGAGGCACATACTAAATTTAAAGTTGTTCTGAATCGGCTTTCTTGATTCTGGCGTTGATCCGATGGTGTTTGCACTGTTCGATCGATCTTTGGTTGGTTATCGCTCACTCGTCGATTATTATTTATTTTATTTATTTGGACTAGCGTTGCGAGCGTAGCGAGCGAAGCGAAGATTCTATTCTACTACACTGAAGAAAAAAATCCGGAATGTATTTTTTTTTCCCCTTTCTTTTATCTTTTTTTGTCTGTTTGTTAACACGATTCCGGCTAAACCGATACTCCAATTGCGATATCATTTTCTGTAAACCTTTGAAATCTCTGAAACTTAGAACTGCCACGTTTTTTTTAGCACAATCAAAAAATTATTTATTACAATCGCAATTTTACAATTTTTTTTTTAATCATTACAAATTTTCTACGACTTATAGCACCTTCATGCTTTATTCGATTGTGATGAATTTTTCTCAGAAACTAAATTTTATGAATTAATATATTCGTGTGAAATTTGAGCGCAATCGAAAAATTATTTCTAATGAAAATCGCCAACTTCACGATCTTTTCCTATTTACAAACATTTCTTCGACTTATAACACCTACATGCTTTATCCGATTGTAATGATTTTTTCACAGAACCTTAATTTTATGAATCCTAATATATTGATGTTAATTTTGAGCGCCATCGAAAAATAATTTTTCAAGAAAATCGCAATTTTACCCTTTTTTCGTTTAAAAAAAATCGTTCATCTAGCAACGCGCCTGAAAAAGCTTTTGCAAAGCTTCAAAGTTATAAATAATTTATTTTTGGTAGCCATTTGACTCAGTAACTTTATTTTCATAAAACATCATTATTAAGGCTTGTGTGGCTTGTTGGTCATGTGGTCAGCGTCTCTGCTTCCAATGCAGAAGGTCTAGGTCGCTTTAGGAAGAAGTTTTTTAACTTCTAAAAGTTCCTGGCTTATTGAGGTGTAAAGGGTGACTGAAGTCGTCTTAGCGACAAGGCACATAACACATTCTAAGGTTGTTCCGAATCAGCCTTGTCCATTCTGGCGCTTTCCGCGGGTGGAATCGAGTCTAGCTTGGTTGACTGGCGTTTCATAAAATATGCCGGTCTCCAGTTGTTCATTGTTCGCTCGTCGATAGCCAAATTTCTGTGATTCGTTTGTTTTGAGATTCGAAAACATACATTTCCACGTAGAACTCATTATTTCTAAGACTTTTTTTCGAATAAACTTTTCTCTCAGATCAACGGTTCGAGCCCTGGCGTGCGTGCAAGAGTGAAGTTAGATTCAAGAACTACCGCGGACCCGGCGCCTCCACCAAATTTACTCGAAACTTTAGACTCTCGGTGTTTCGACTCTTTCCGACCACCTAGGGATCTGAACATTTGACTCTATACGCTCGTCACCGTGGGTCTCTCGGCTTGCCTTGGCGGCGCCTCCCGGATGGGCCCTTCTTTGCACCGACGCCGTGCGTCGCGTGGCGTCGCGACGCCGGGAACAAGACTATTCGTTTATATTAGTTTAGTGGCGAATCATGTGCGTGTGTGAAATTTCACACTCCTAACTCTATTTTTACGAAATTGAAAATCGTTTTCGAAACTTGCGATTTACTTCGGACCCGGCGCCTCCACCAAATCTAATCGAAAAATTCACATGTTGACGCCTATTTTTCGACCTCTTGCCGACCAGGTAGCGGGCTGAAACTTTGATGCAATGCTCTAGGTACAGCCGGGGGTCATATAAAATCAAAGAGGTCTGAAAGATACCTCTTTCCGACATATCGTGGTCAACTCTTGGTGCCCATATTGATATCGCTCTGTGAACTGCATTATCGATCGAGGAAGCCCCTAGACTATTTTGATGTTATTAATAATATTTAGGAGGCTTGAAAAGACTCTTCGAGGTCAACAAAAAAGCAATATATAGAAGGCAGTAGAAGTTGACATACAAATTTTATCAAAACAAAACATATAAAACAAACTTGGTGTTTGCTGCAAATAAGACTTGACGACAAGATGATTATTCGAAATTAATAGAACTAAGCAAATATAAGTACTAAGGCATAGTCTTAATGTATGCCTAGGCTAAGGTATCGATATATAATGCTTCTCTTTAACGTTCCATATCATACTTCTTCTAGGCTTGATCGTCTCTGTGTGGAATAGAGACTTTTCCTTGACATTAGCAGCCTGGTTTCTTATTTTACGTCGATAATGTCAGTTCACAGGCGATATAAAATAATGCACCAGGGGGGTTGACCACCCGAGTAGATGTCCGGTTGAAAGAGGATATCTTCAGACCTCTTGATTATATATGCAACCCTGAATGTACCCCGGTCTTTGGTTTGTCCAAACCTGAAGGTCTCGGGTACCGCCGTATTCGAGAGACCAGCGGCTGAATTGGGCCACAGCCAAGGTGCGTCGAGTCAACTGCGACCGTTGCTGTTTCACCGTCCTCCTCTAGTTAAGAACTTTTCGAGTCAAAGGCGAGTCGACAACACGTCGTAATTCAAGTAAAATCGGAAAATTTCTAAAATATGGGACTTAGTCGTTTTTTGATGGACTTAAGTCCATCAGTTCTTGTCTGAGGAGTTTGTAAACGGTGACTTTGGAGCCGTCCTAGCAACGAAGCACATAATAAATTAAAAGTTGTTCTAAATCGGCCTTGTTGATTCTGGTGTTGATCCGCGGGTGTTCGCAATGTCCATACCACTGATTGCTATTTACCTTTTACTAGGAAAACGTAAAGTCCCGCAGCGTTGATGGATGATCTTTTTTGTAAGTTTTTTGTTTGCGTAGAACAACTTTTCCTTTGCGAGTGCTTTTTGAATGCATTGTAGGTGATTGTTGTCAAGTTTCTATTGTTGGACGAGTGAGCGGAGCATGCATGCATACTGCAGCTGCAAATGTAATTGTGATACTCACTCGTCCAGTCCCGCCGCGTTGATGGATGAGCGTTTTTGTAATTTTTTTGTTAGCGTTTTTTGCGTTTGTTTGCACTTTTCCTTTGCAAGTGCTTTTTGAATGCATTGTCAGTGATGTTGCAAGTTTCTATTGATTACGTGTTAATTGGTATTATAAACCTCAATAAATCATATTAAAAACGTTATTTCTGTGGATTTCTGGCTAACTTTTTCAAACTTTTTTAACTTTTCTTTCAAAAGGTACTACATCACCATAACCTTAATGTCCATGTGAAAGCATGAACTTTGTAGCCCCACCCGTTTGGTAAGAATCGGCCCGAGATGGACGAAAAAATATCGCTCTAAATTGAAAAACTTTATATTAAAACCTATTTCTATGAATTATGGCTAACTTTTCAACTTTTTCTTTCAAAAGGTACTACATCACCATAACTTTAATGTCCATGTGAAAATATGAACGTTGTAGCCCTACCCGTTTGGGTCAGAATCGGACCAAAATGGTCACGAAAATATCGCCTAAAAATCGAAAAAAAATCGTAAAAAGTACGATATTCATGAGAATTATTTTATTTCGATTGTACCCAAAAACAATTACACCTCTAAATTTAGAGAAAACGAAGCGTCCCCTCAATTTCATCAAGATCGCATATTAGCCGTTTGCCCGGAATCGAAGCGGGAACAAACAGGGGAAAAAAACAAAGAAAAAAAAAAAAAACAACGAGCTAAATATTTGTGGGGGGTCATTGAAATTGGAAGTCTTCGCGTCCACTTCGCTACGCTAGCTACGCTCATCCAAAAACCTAATAAAACTCATATTAAAACCTTTATTCTATGGATCTGGCCGAACTTTTTTAATTTTCTTTCAAAGAGCAACAACATCCCATAACCTTAATGTCCATGTGAAATACTAGGAAACGCTAAAGTCCCGCTGCGTTGATGGATGAGCGGTTTTTAGTAATTTTTGATTGCCGTTTTTTGCGTTTGTTTGCACTTTCCTTTGCATGAGCTTTTGGAATGCTATTGTAGGTGATTGTTGTCAAGTTTTTATTGTTATAATTGTTAATTGGTATTTAAAACCTCAAAAAACTCATATTAAAAAACTTTGTTGCTGTGGATTCGACTAACTTTTTCAACTTGTTTCTGTTCAAAATGGTACTACATCACCATAACCTAATGTCTATGTGAAATCTGAACGTGTAGGTCCCACCCGTTGGTCAGGATCGGTCCAAATGTGACGAAAATATCGCACTAAAAAAGTAATAAAACTAATATAAAAACCTTATTCTATAGAGTTCTAGCTAATTTTTCAACTTTTTCTTTAAAAAGGTACTCTAACACCACTAATGGATGAGCGTTAGCGAGCGGAGCGAAGACTTCAATTTCACTGACCCCCAAAAAAATTTAGCTCTGGTGTTTTTGTTTTTTTTTTTTTTTTTTTCCGTCTGTTGTTTCGCTCGATGCCCGGGCAACGGCATATGCGATCTGATGAAAATGTAAGGGGACTTTCGTATTTCTCTGAATTAGAGGTTGTATGTTTTTGGGTACATTCGAAAAAATATTTCTCATGAATATCGTACTTTACGATTTTTGTTTGATTTTTAGTGCACGATATTTTCGTGACATTTGGTCGATTCTGACAAAACGGAGTGGGGCTTACAACGTTAACTATTTCAAATGTACATTAAGGTTATGGTAAAGTATGTACCTTTTTAAAGAAAAAAATTTGAAAAAAGTTAGCCAGAATCATGAAATAAAGTTTTATATAGTTTTCAATTTTAGAGCGATATTTCGTCCCATTCGGGCCGATTTGACCAAACGGGTGGGGCTAAAACGTTCAGATTTCACAATTGGACATTAAGGTTTATTGTAATGTAGTACCTTTTGAAAGAAAAAGTTGAGGAAAGTTAGCAGAATCCACAGAAATAAAGGTTTAATATCGGTTTATCGAGTTTATAATACCAATTCAACACGTAACAATAGAAACTCTGTTCACAATCACCTTTACAATGCATTCAAAAAGCACTGGCAAAGGAAAAAGTGAAAAAAAACGCAAAAAACGCAAACAAAAAATTACAAAAAAACGCTCATCCATCAACGAGGCGGGACTTAGCGTTTTCCTAGTCTAATGTCCATGTGAAATTTGATGAAACGTTGTCGCCCCACCCGTTTGGTCAGAATCGCCCAAATGTGACGAAAATATCGCACTAAAATCGAAAAAAAAAATCGTAAAAAGTACGATATTCATGAGAAACTAATTCTTCGATTGCACCCAAAAAAAAAACAATACACCTCTAAGTTCAGAGAAAACGAAGGTCGTGTCAAATTTTCATCAAGATCGCATATGCCGTTTACCCGGAATCGAGCGAACAAACAGACGGAAAAAAAAAAAACATTGGAGCTAAATTTTTTGGGGGGTCAGTGAAATTGAAGGTTTCGCTTCGCTCGCTACGCTCGCTTCGCTCATCCAATGAACGTTTTTACCCCACCCGTTTGGTCAGAATCAGCCCAAATGTCACGAAAATATCGCGCTAAAAATCGAAAAAATCGTAAAAGTACGATATTCATGAAGAAAATATTTTTTCGATCGTACTCAAACAATACAAGCCTTCTAAGTTCAGAGATTTTCGAAGGTCCCCTCAAATTTTCATCAAGATCGCATATGCCGTTTGCCCGGTAGAGAGCGAACAAACAGACAAAAAACAAACAAAAAACAAACAAAAAAATAGTTCAGTAGAAATGAAGGATGTGGTGATCAATGGTTTCAACGCTTAGCTGTTTTAAAATATCCAAAATAAACTGATCACCCTTTTTATAGAGATAAAATTTACTAGGCCGCTTCGCGAACCCTATTTTAGTCGCGTTGTTGGATGTGCTTTTTTGTAAGTTCTTAGTTTGCGTGGGATCTCTTTTCTTTTGCATTAATGTAAAGAGACCTGTGGTCAATCCCCGATCATGCGATCCTGGCGGAGAATCGAGGCGAATCAGCTTGGCATTGCCCTATAGGACGGAGGATGGAGCTTCCAAGTGATCCGGACTAAACCACTGCGTTCTGCGTCAGAGCCTGGTTTTCCAAGGCTGCAGCTAGAAATAGGCGGCGGTGAGTAGGGGTGGAACTTGCTCGAAGTATATCGTATAAACAGCAAAGATAATAGCGCTTTACATACTTTCTGCAAAACTTTAAACAATAAAATAGCATTTTCTAAGAACCTCATTGTTTTTATTCAAAAACATTCGGAAAATAAGGACAACAAATGCAATGAGAGGTAAAAATGAGGCATATGAGGATATACACAAATCAATTGAGTAAAATAAGGCAAACCTTGAGCCAAAGGTCACCCCAGAAACACACATCAATTGTTAGTAAAGTAAAAATAAGGCAAGCCTTGAGCCAAAGGTCACCACAGAAACACAAATCAATTGAGTAAAATAAAATTGAGGCAAACCTTGAGCCAAATGTCACCACAGAAAAACACATTCACCAAATGACGAGAAAATAAGGCGAACTATGAGCCTATTTATATCTATTTAGATGCGCTACATTGAAAGGACACTATGGGTACGTTCCGTATGATGCTAACTTGCATGCTTGGGCGTGCCCAAAGCATTCCGTAAACACCGCCGCCATCACAACGCCCGTAACGCCCAATGTTAAACCTCGGGCATCTGGGCATGTCTGGTGTTTGTGGGCGCGTGGGAGCATCATCGGAACGTACCTTCTGGGGAAATGCCAGGGGGTATGGACAGGAGGGAACAGGAGTCCTTATCTTTACTGGTTGTCAAGACACATGATGACATAGATATGTCAATGTGGGCATAAGAGAAGAAGAAGATGAGCCAAATGTGACCTTACAAACAAACACATCGCAATCACCACCGCCACCTTACAAACAAACACAGCACATCGCAATCACCACCGCCCCCTTACAAGCAAACACAGCACATCGCAATCACCACCGCCACCTTACAAGCAAACACAGCACATCGCAATCACCACCGCCCCCTTACAAGCAAACACAGCACATCGCAATCACCACCGCCACACAACCATGACGGCGACGAGGATGCAAATGGCCGCTGTGATCAGGTGAACGATGGGGAAGTCGGCGACGTCCTTCTCGTCAGCCTCGAAGACCTTGTCAACATCGTCCACGTCTTCGGGCGCGTCATCGTTCTCCTCGGAGCCTGCAACAGGACAGACCCATCAACAAGAACTAAGTGCTTTGCAACTCTATCACAGCCGTGTTGCCATGAACAAGGAGTTTTAATACTAGGCCGCTTTGCTAGCGTTATTTCCAGTCGCGTTGATGGATGAGCTTTTAATATAGGCCCAAATATCACGAAAGTATCGTATTAAAAATCGGGGGGAAATCGTAAAAGTACGATTTCTATGACAAATATTTCTTCAGTCTCTTAAATCATAACAAAGATAATTTTGGTGATTTCAAACGTTCCAATAAAGTTTCATCAAGATCGGAGTAGCCGTTTGCCTGGTCGCGGTCCAAATATCATGAAAATATATCAATAAAAATAAAATAAAAATCGTAAAAGTACGATCATCATAAAAATATTATCGATTGTACCTAAAAACGTGGTTTGTTTAAGTTCAGAGATTTCGAAGGTCCCCCCAGATTTTCATCAAGATCGCATAATATGCCGTTTGCCCGGTAGAGCGCGAACAAACAAACAAAAAATACCAAAAAAATACCAAAAAGTAATTTATTAATTTTTTGGGGGGAGGGGGGGGGGGGCAGTGAAATGGAAGTTTTCGCTTCGCTCATCCAATTTTTAATGAAATAAAATAGATTATAGAAGAAAGAGGGACGACATGGGAAAGATCTAACGAAGCAAAACTCTGGGTAGACGGAAAGAACTAGTTTAAATGCCGGTCTTAACAGACAGCAAAGATGATGAGGAGCTGAATGATAAGGTCACCCGTCACCCCTCGACCCGGAGCATTTTAAACCGTTTTATTATTAAGTGCATTTACAGACGTCGCGTTCTATTTCTGAGGGTAGGGACAAAAAGTGCAGCACTTTTTACTCCTGCTTCCAAATGTGATGCAGAAAGTGGAAATAAAAATGGCTAATATGCTCACTTGTCAACATGATAGCCATCGTGAAAAATATTTGGGCTACAAAATCGCTCCCATCTAGTTTATTATGCAAACTGCCATATTATTCAAGATAGCTTCAATCATCATCATTATCCATCGCCGTTTCCTACTTCTGGCCGGGTCAGCTCGGGATTCGCAACCAAATTCTTCCACTTCTTTCTACCCTCCCACAATCGTGTCTTCTGCTACATCCTCCCAGCTCTCTCCTCTTATGATATGTCTTTGCTATGGCCTCCCTTCCATCTCTTCCTTGCGTCTTCCCCCTTCTCTCTTCCTACTTCAATCTTTATCATAACATTCTCCGGGTATCCTCTCTCGGCATTTCGTTTCATATGCCCAAACCCATCTCAGCCAGTCCTTCCCATCCGGTCAACTAACTCTTCACCCAAGCATCTCTATGATGTTCGTATTTCAATTTTATCTCTTCTTGTCTTGCCCACTGTGCTCCTCAGGAATCTCATCTCCGCCGCCTGTATTTGGCTTTCTTCTCTATCACCCAAAGTCCAAGCCCAAAAATTTAAAAATCTGTCTGAGCGGGGTATCGAACCCCGGTCCCCCGATTGCCGGTACAGTGCTTTGCCCCTCAGCTACCGAGACGGTTAATAAATTATTACAATGCTCAAACAATCCAGATGTTATGAAGTTAACAGTTTCCTTAGCCTAAGGGTAAAGGACTTGACCAGCAATCAGGATACCAGGGTTCGATACCCCGCTCAGATGGATTTTTTTTAATTACTAGACAGATTTACATAAAATAAATTATACCTACGAGAGAGTTTCCGATTAATGAAATTGAGAAAAACATATTCAATCCCCCTCATTTGTTCCGAGTGCTGCTGCCACAAGGTAGCATTTTATTATAATTTAAGTAAATACAATAAACCCCGCCAGAGGCAAGAATGTAAGCTAACGAATAACATTTATCAAAATGGCGCCGAATTCCCATGATGCACGTGCGCATTGCGAATCTAGTGAATTTAACAAGGCCGAGTTTTAACCATAGCCTGCCTCACCCGGTGAGGGTTCATCCAAAGTCTAATTAACTGGTCGATTGATTTCATTGCAGTTCTATAACACGTAATTTGTGTATTTTAAAAACATTTGTGCCAATTTGAATTTAAATGAAGCCCTAACCTTACAATGTATATTGCTCCATGGTCAATAATTGCATTTTCACCGATATTCACATGTTTATAAAGAAAAACTACAACTCTGCTCAACACGCTAAAGTCGAGGCAAACTGAAAGTCATTGTAATTGTATTTGTAATTATAATTAAATAAGAAATAAAGCAGAATTGTAAAGGTTCAGTATTTAAAAACAACAAAAAAACTCTTCAGCTTTTGGTATTCTGTTTTACCGGTTCAATATTCTAAAAAAATATCTATTCAAAAGTCAAAAGGTTACGAAGATTGATACTAACCGACATCGTGGCGATCGCAGAGGCTTGGATACTTGTGGTAGCAGGCTGTGTTGAACGGACAGTTGGAGCACGGCTTCCCAGCCCAGAAGATCGGGTGGCCGTTGGTCTTGGCCTGGGCGAACAAGCAGTGCAGCCTCTGTGTGGAGGAGAGACAGGTCATCAAATACCACAATCAATAGAACGTGTCCTGCCCGGACTATAAATCTTGCTGATGTTACACCGTGCCTTAATGACAATTAAGCATTTCTTAATTTGTGCAAAATTAACATGGGAATACTTTTTAACATAGCATCTTGCAATGATAGTCACAGTTTTGATAGGCCTGGAGTACTAGGTTGTGATCAGCTCTTGCTCGATATTAGTCGGGTTTGGCCTTGTTGAGTATGAGGGCGGTTTACTTGTAGTCCGTTTGGTTGTTTGTCGAGTCTTGGGCGGTTTGCTTTAGTCGTTTTATATGTCGAGTCTTCGGACTGTAGGGTCGAAGTCTGTGTGGGTCCCACGCGACATGGATGTGGCAGGCGGTCTTGTAGGTTTTGCCAGGCCAGGTTGCAAAATGTTCAGTCCACTAACTGCCAGTGGTCTCCCTCTAAAACAAAACATAAGAATAACACAATTCTGTGTCCGAGGAGGACAGAATAAGAAACATAACATTAGACAAATGCTGGGTGTAGAGAAGTTAAGTGAGATGATGGAAGGAGAAGGTTGAGATGGTAAGACATTTATGATACGAATGTATAGATAGGATGCCAAGAGAATATCATGAAAGAAGGATTGAAGAAGGATTGATTGATTGATTGATGATTGATTGATTTTGATTTTGATTGATGAATTGATTGATTGATTAATGATTGTTGATGATTGATTGATTGATTGCTTGATTAGAGCTTTTATTTTAAGGTGGGATTAAGGTGTATGAGTCAAAACCTTATCTTCCATCCAACTTTAAGATTGGTAATTACATTACATTTGGTATGGTGTTTTGGTATATACTTTACACTTCTCTACTTATAATGATAATGATATAAATAATAATGTACAATATGATAATAATGATAAGAAGAAGACGGAAACGATACAAGAAGAGAGGGGAAGGTGTGAAAAGCTCAGGGGCTATTACGCGCTAGTCTCAGCAACTCCTCTTGCTGTGGCCGTTAGAATGATCTAGGTTGGTATCATAGGCGCAATTACAAGGAGAACATGGAAACATTGTAGAAGAATAGTAGAGTGATGGTTCTCAACCAAGAGGCAATCTTGTGCGTGTGCGTGTGCGTGTGCGTGTGCGTGTGCGTGTGCGTGTGCGTGTGCGTGTGCGTGTGCGTGTGCGTGTGCGTGTGCGTGTGCGTGTGCGTGTGCGTGTGCGTGTGCGTGTGCGTGTGCGTGGGGCGTGTGCGTGGGGCGTGTGTAGTGTGCGTTTGCGTGTGCGTGTGCGCGTGCGTGTGCGTGTGCCATCTCACCAGTAGAAGCCGATGGCTCCTGTCTGGGCATTGAGATCTTCTCCTGTCTTCATCCACGAGTCGACCATCTTATTGTAGTCGTCAACTGTGGTGCCAGGAACTTCCGCCGTCATTGAACTAACCGAATAGAGCTCTGCAAACAACAATATCACAAGGTTGAAACTTTTAGGTTTTGTAAAGTATATGTGCGTCAACCGTTAGATTAATTATTTTACCATTTATGTTTGTAGGGGGTAGTTTTTGTTTCATTTTTAATCCACAAAAACACCGGCAAAATGGCAATAAAACCATATTACTCTTTTAGCGCCAAATGTATACAGTTATTATCACTTTTCAGCATTCAACACCTTCAACTTTGTTTCAATTATTTGTTGTTGGTTAATTATCTTCTTCAGACATTCGTCCGGTGTTTTAATGTGTTTAGCTGAAGACTTCATTACACTGCAATGTCAGTGAGAAAAATAAGAGAAAATACGTAAAGATTATTTCTCCGTTTTGCAATGCAAGGAATGTGAAAAAATATAAAAACATCTATATTTACATATGTTTTTAATGAAACTAATAAGATATACAACCATCAACTACTAACCTTCCGTTAAAGGAAGATGGTAGTACAGACAAAAACTGTACTGTTCCAGCCAGATGCATACGGAAGGGAGTTTTTCATAGGTCTAGTTACCTCAACGTGAAACAATTTGATGAAAAATTTTAGTTTAAAATGAAAAAAAATAATATTAAAAAATTGAAAAGGAAAAAATAGAAACTTGGAATAAGAAACAAATCTTAAAGAGTGCAATCGCTTTGCTCGCCCATCCACTCACCCGTGTTGAAGCAGACGTTCATTCTCTCCTTCACTTTCTCGTCGAGTGTAACATTAGGGCAGAGTTTATGAGACGCCACCAACATCGCTTCGAGCTCGTCGTCCCAGTGCTGGGAAACAAACAAAGACATTTCATGATGACAACATGCATACAGAATTTACTTCTTGCGTGGCCCTACCACAGGTTTGGTTATGTGTTGTGAGTTTTGGTTGCATGTAGTTAGCTGATTTTTAGTGGCCACCATCCGCCTGATGAGTCCCAGAAGGACGAAACGCGTCGTGGATTTAGGTAACAAACAACTTTAAATTAGCTGCAGTTGTCATCAGCAGGTAAAAAGTTTTAACGCCCCCAGTCCTTCAGGCTGGGTTTTATGTTCTTTATGTTCTCTATGCTTTCCCAACATGTCAACCCTTCTCCAATCATACTAAACTAGCCGATTGCTCTTTTCCTAATTGTAACAAACCAGTCTTTTTACACCTCTTTCAATTTCTATCTTTCTTCACCTATGGGGTCGAGATGGGCGCGCCTACTCTACACCCTCTGGTGGGTCCGTGTTTTCTTGTTCCTTACAAGTGTGACTTCTTGTCCTGCTGGGGGGGCCTAGCAGGTGATAAACCTGTTAGACCCTACTCGTCTTTTCCTTCAACCTCTTCACCTGCAGCCAAGAGCTAGTATAGCACGTGTGTCTGTGCCATAGCCCAGAGCTTGCAATTTGTAGTCTTGTTTCCTTTCGTTTTCGAATCCCAGTCACAATTAGTAGGGCAGCCTCTCTCGTTGCCACGGGTCTTGGTTCAAATCCAGGGTAAGACATGGTTCTTTTGTCGCCCAAGCACCAGAGTCTAGGAGGGAAGCCCCCTCACTGGTTGTGCTGTGTTGTGACTTTCCACCCTTCCTATCTCTAACCTTTTCTCTTAGAATGAATGAAGAGGCACCCTTGCCCAGCAACAGCAGGAGGGGCAGCTTTTCTCTTGTTGCCAAGGGTCCTGGTTCGAATCCAGGGTCAGTCATGGATGTTTTGTCTCCCGAGCACCAGAGTTGGGAGGGAAGCCCCCTTACTGGCTGTGCTGACTGTGTGCCCGAGTATGAATGGTGTGTGAAGTAACCTTGCTGATGATGACAACATGCATGCAGAATTTACTTCTAGCGTGGCCCTACCACAGGTTTGGTTATGTGTTGTGAGTTTTGTTTACATGTAGTTAGCTGATTTTTAGTGGCCACCATCCGCCTGATGAGTCCCAGAAGGACGAAACGCGTCGTGGATTTAGGTAACAAACAACTTTAAATTAGCTGCAGCTGTCATCAGCAGTTGAAAAGTTTTGTCGCCCCCAGCCCTTCAGACTGGGTTTTATGTTCTTTATGTTCTCTATGCTTTCCCAACCTGTCAACCCTTCTCCAATCATACCAAAGACATTTCACTGTTTATTTTTGAAGAATGGTTTAAATAATTGTATATCATGGGGATAAGCGAAATTTTCAAAAAGATTAAAATATGTGTCTGAGGGGTAAATTAATACAATTTCACCCACAACTCATATTCACATTTGATAGAAATAATTCAAATTACTAATGAGGCTCCTGGTTTGGCTGAAGCATAATTTGATTTCTTGAAAAGGAGTAAGAATAGTTGAAAACCCGTAATGTTTTCTTTTCAAACATTATAATAAATAATAATTAATTAAATTTTATTTAGAGTCTGCCCACTCAATTATATAACTGATTTTCAGTGGGGGACTTTAAATCAAAGCGACAAAGCCAACCCTGCAGGCCCCGACGCAATCGACGAGTGAGCGATAACCAACCAAAGATCGATATTTTTAATAGGAAATATAGCAATCAGTGTTTACAACAAAGTTCAATGTATGATATTGATATCCCATAAAAATAATATGTATCGAAAATCTAATATGTCCTTATAATTGAACAAAAAATAGCAAAATGTTTACTTATTTTACAAAATAATTACACAATTAAAATTAATTGATTCTGAAAACCATGTGGACGGATAATTATTTTTTTAATGCAGGCGTATCGAAATATTATTGATTCATTGTCGTCTTTGTTTGGGTGTGTCGAAAAGAATCCTGTAATAAGAGGGGACAAAAAGTTTTTATTAATCATGAGTTTGTTTTGTATAAAGAAGGCCAATGATGGCTCGTATGGAGGGGTTATTAAGTGGAACATGCAGAGAAAAGTTTTGGGGAATCACGATATAAGGTTTAACTCTTTTCTGTTTACCTTTAATTTTGACTGTGACTGTGACTGTGACCGTGGCCGTGACCGTGACCGTGACCGTGACCGTGACCGTGACCATGACCGTGACCGTGACTGTGACTTTGATCGTCATCGGTGTTGGTCAAATGTATCCTAGTGTGGTGCGGGCCTTAGAATGTAGTTTTTAATACAGTGCATTTTCTGTGTGTCATTACACGTTCTTACGGTAAGAGATATGAACTCTGACGGAGATACATTACCAGCTTCATCATATTGGAGGCTTGAGGGACGTTCGCTTCCTTCAGGAAGTATTCTCCCGAGGCGATTTGTTCGCGTTTACTGTTGAGAAGATGCAGGATGTTTTCTTTAAAGTTGTCGGGCTGATCAACTTTAAAGTTGCATATCAGATGTTTATGGACCTGTACAAAGAAAACACACTCACTGAATACTGGAAGCTCGGACAAACATCATTCGTAACTCAATGCTCACCAGACGCACACAACGATGTGCCCCGTTTGACAAAACACTGTAGTAGCAACGACCATGTTGCAGGTCATGCGACGCAGTAGCCTAGGGGATGTCGGGAGGACAGACCCGTGCTGGACATATCCAACTACAGGCAGGGGGAGGGAGGGGGATGTTGCACAACAGTGAGGGTGGGACTGTACAGAGAAAAAACTCACTGAATACTGGAAGCTCGGACAAACATCACTCGTGACTCAATGCTCACCAGACGCACACAACGATGTGCCCCGTTTGACAAAACACTGTAGTAGCAACGACCATGTTGCAGGTCATACGACGCAGTAGCCTAGGGGATGTCGGGAGGACAGCCCCGTGCTGGCCATATCCAACTACAGGCAGGGGAGGGAGGGGGATGTTGCACAACAGTGAGGGTGGGACTGTACAGAGAAAACACACTCACTGAATACTGGAAGCTCGGACAAACATCACTCGTGACTCAATGCTCACCAGACGCACACAACGATGTGCCCCGTTTGACAAAACACTGTAGTAGCAACGACCATGTTGCAGGTCATGCGACGCAGTAGCCTAGGGGATGTCGGGAGGACAGACCCGTGCTGGACATATCCAACTACAGGCAGGGGAGGGAGGGGGATGTTGCACAACAGTGAGGGTGGGACTGTACAGAGAAAACACACTCACTGAATACTGGAAGCTCGGACAAACATCACTCGTGCCTCAATGCTCACCAGACGCACAAACCGATGTGCCCCGTTTGTCAAAACACTGTAGTAGCAACGACCATGTTGCAGGTCATGCGACGCAGTAGCCTAGGGGATGTCGGGAGGACAGATCCGTGCTGGACATATCCAACTACAGGCAGGGGGTGGGAGGGGATGTTGCACAACAGTGAGGGTGGGACTGTACAGAGAAAAACACACTCACTGAATACTGGAAGCTCGGACAAACATCACTCGTGACTCAATGCTCACCAGACGCACACAACGATGTGCCCCGTTTGACAAAACACTGTAGTAGCAACGACCATGTTGCAGGTCATGCGACGCAGTAGCCTAGGGGATGTCGGGAGGACAGACCCGTGCTGGACATATCCAACTACAGGCAGGGGGAGGGAGGGGGATGTTGCACAACAGTGAGGGTGGGACTGTACAGAGAAAACACACTCACTGAATACTGGAAGCTCGGACAAACATCACTCGTGACTCAATGCTCACCAGACGCACACAACGATGTGCCCCGTTTGACAAAAAACCGTAGTAGCAACGACCATGTTGCAGGTCATGCGACGCAGTAGCCTAGGGGATGTCGGGAGGACAGACCCGTGCTGGACATATCCAACTACAGGCAGGGGAGGGAGGGGGATGTTGCACAACAGTGAGGGTGGGACTGTACAGAGAAAAACACACTCACTGAATACTGGAAGCTCGGACAAACATCACTCGTGACTCAATGCCTCACCAGACGCACACAGCGATGTGCCCCGTTTGACAAAACACTGTAGTAGCAACGACCATGTTGCAGGTCATGCGACGCAGTAGCCTAGGGGATGTCGGGAGGACAGACCCGTGCTGGACATATCCAACTACAGGCAGGGGAGGGAGGGGGATGTTGCACAACAGTGAGGGTGGGACTGTACAGAGAAAACACACTCACTGAATACTGGAAGCTCGGACAAACATCACTCGTGACTCAATGCTCACCAGACGCACACAACGATGTGCCCCGTTTGACAAAAACACTGTAGTAGCAACGACCATGTTGCAGGTCATGCGACGCAGTAGCCTAGGGGATGTCGGGAGGACAGACCCGTGCTGGACATATCCAACTACAGGCAGGGGGAGGGAGGGGGATGTTGCACAACAGTGAGGGTGGGACTGTACAGAGAAAACACACTCACTGAATACTGGAAGCTCGGACAAACATCACTCGTGACTCAATGCTCACCAGACGCACACAACGATGTGCCCCGTTTGACAAAACACTGTAGTAGCAACGACCATGTTGCAGGTCATGCGACGCAGTAGCCTAGGGGATGTCGGGAGGACAGACCCGTGCTGGACATATCCAACTACAGGCAGGGGGAGGGAGGGGGATGTTGCACAACAGTGAGGGTGGGACTGTACAGAGAAAACACACTCACTGAATACTGGAAGCTCGGACAAACATCACTCGTGACTCAATGCTCACCAGACGCACACAACGATGTGCCCCGTTTGACAAAACACTGTAGTAGCAACGACCATGTTGCAGGTCATGCGACGCAGTAGCCTAGGGGATGTCGGGAGGACAGACCCGTGCTGGACATATCCAACTACAGGCAGGGGGAGGGAGGGGGATGTTGCACAACAGGTCAGGGTGGGACTGTACAGAGAAAACACACTCACTGAACACTGGAAGCTCGGACAAACATCACTCGTGAATCAATGCTCACCAGACGCACACAACGATGTGCCCCGTTTGACAAAACACTGTAGTAGCAACGACCATGTTGCAGGTCATGCGACGCAGTAGCCTAGGGGATGTCGGGAGGACAGACCCGTGCTGGACATATCCAACTACGGTCAGGGGGAGGGAGGGGGATGTTGCACAACAGTGAGGGTGGGGACTGTACAGAGAAAACACACTCACTGAATACTGAAGCTCGGACAAACATCACTCGTGACTCAATGCTCACCAGACGCACACAGCGATGTGCCCCGTTTGACAAAACACTGTAGTAGCAAGTAGCAACGACCATGTTGCAGGTCATGCGACGCAGTAGCCTAGGGGATGTCGGGAGGACAGACCCGTGCTGGACATATCCAACTACAGGCAGGGAGAGGGAGGGGGATGTTGCACAACAGTGAGGGTGGGACTGTACAGAGGAAACACACTCACTGAATACTGGAAGCTCGGACAAACATCACTCGTGACTCAATGCTCACCAGACGCACACAACGATGTGCCCCGTTTGACAAGACACTGTAGTAGCAACGACCATGTTGCATGTCATGCGACGCAGTAGGCTAGGGGATGTCGGGAGGACAGACCCGTGCTGGACATATCCAACTACAGGCAGGGGGAGGGAGGGGGATGTTGCACAACAGTGAGGGTGGGACTGTACAGAGAAAACACACTCACTGAATACTGGAAGCTCGGACAAACATCACTCGTGACTCAATGCTCACCAGACGCACACAGCGATGTGCCCCGTTTGACAAAACACTGTAGTAGCAACGACCATGTTGCAGGTCATGCGACGCAGTAGCCTAGGGGATGTCGGGAGGACAGACCCGTGCTGGACATATCCAACTACAGGCAGGGGGAGGGAGGGGGATGTTGCACAACAGTCAGGGTGGGACGTACAGAGAAAACACACTCACTGAACACTGGAAGCTCGGACAAACATCACTCGTGACTCAATGCTCACCAGACGCACACAACGATGTGCCCCGTTTGACAAAACACTGTAGTAGCAACGACCATGTTGCAGGTCATGCGACGCAGTAGCCTAGGGGATGTCGGGAGGACAGACCCGTGCTGGACATATCCAACTACAGGCAGGGGAGGGAGGGGGATGTTGCACAACAGTGAGGGTGGGACTGTACAGAGAAAACACACTCACTGAATACTGGAAGCTCGGACAAACATCACTCGTGACTCAATGCTCACCAGACGCACACAACGATGTGCCCCGTTTGACAAAACACTGTAGTAGCAACGACCATGTTGCAGGTCATGCGACGCAGTAGCCTAGGGGATGTCGGGAGGACAGACCCGTGCTGGCCATATCCAACTACGTACAGGGGGAGGGAGGGGGATGTTGCACAACAGGTGGGGGTGGGACTGTACAGAGAAAACACACTCACTGAATACTGGAAGCTCGGACAAACATCACTCGTGACTCAATGCTCACCAGACGCACACAACGATGTGCCCCGTTTGACAAAACACTGTAGTAGCAACGACCATGTTGCAGGTCATGCGACGCAGTAGCCTAGGGGATGTCGGGAGGACAGACCCGTGCTGGACATATCCAACTACAGGCAGGGGGAGGGAGGGGGATGTTACATAACAGTGAGGGTGGGACTGTACAGAGAAAATATACACTCATGGAAGTTCCTTTTGAATACTGGAAGATGAAGACGACACGACGATGACAATTACACAACGATCGTTGACGATGACAAAGACGACGACGACCGCGACGTGAGAACCCCCCTTTCCTCATGCTACCCGTGTATGGTTCTGCCCAGCATGGGTCACTCTCACCATATTATCCCCAAGGCAATAGATAGACTAGCGCATTATGACCTAACGGTTGACGTGCCCTTAACCGAAATTAACCTTAACCTACTTACGGAACACAGGATGTGCTGCTTTGGCGGACAGAACATTCTCGTCTCCCTACAGAACATTTTGTCCAGTTCCTTCTGGCTACTCTGCTCTGATGTGCTGTACGCAAACCACGTCACAAAACAGATAAATATTGCAACATTCATGATGCTAATAACTTTCGTTGGAACTCGCAATATTTAAAGCAAATCAAACAAGATTGACAGTATCACTCGCAATCAGCCTAACCTGGAACACAACAATGCAACAATGGAAAGTCACTGCCTTTTGATGGTTTATGCTCAAGAGCAAAGAACTCAGATATACAGTATCTCCAGATCTAAGCTCTTTGGTCATAATGACAAGGCCGCATCGCGAACGCTTTTTCTAGTTGCGTTGATGGATGAGCTGTATATTTCTGTACAATGATTACGTTTTTCAGTGGGATTTCATTATTTTTTTCCATGGTTATTTGATATTTCTTTTATACACCTGTAGAAGGCTTATTTTAAAACCCTATTTCTATTAATTATGACAAACTTTTGCATTTTTTCCTTTTAAAAGGCACTACATCACCATAAGATTTATGTCAATGTAAAATATAAACGTTGAAGCCCACCCGTTTGGTCAAAATCAGCCCAAATATCACAAACATATCGTATAAAAAACCGGGAAAAATCGTAAAAATGCGATTCGTATAAGAAACATTATTTCAAATGTCTCTCAAATCATTACATATATAATTTCTGTGATTTTAAACGTTCCCATAAAGTTTCATCAAGATTGTAGTTCCCGTATTTTTGTTTGTTTTTTAAGAACAAAGATGAATTGGTTTTCACTATTTATTTGTGGGACATTGTCTGTGTGTTTTAAGTTTGATTCTGGCGTTGATCCGCGGGTGTTCGCTCTGTCCATACCACTGATTGCTATTTTTTCTATTAAAAAATATCGATATTTGGTTGGTTATCGCTTTCTCGTCGACTGCGTCGGGGTCTACAGGGTTGGCTTGGTCGCTTTGATTTACTGTCCCCTACTGAAAATCAGTTTTGAATGAGTGGGTAGACTTTAAACACGAATTTATTTATTTGTGTAATGTTAATTTAGCTTCATAAGTTCTAATTTATGATTTTGCTGTTCTCTTTGTTTGTTCATTATTCCTTTGATAATGATATATTCAATGTATTTTCAATTGATATTTTTCTGCCTAGATTGTCTGGTTGCCGCCCACTGGTGGAGCTTGCAACTTGAGATAGGTGTCCTGTATCATTGCTGTGATGAGTGTTTTTGACTTGAACAATTTTTTTCAAATAATTATATATCTGATTTAATTATATATTAGAGTCAATATCTTTTGTGCTAAATTGTTATCAAGATTTCAACACAAGAATGAAGATTCGCGTTCGGTGGTTTCTTCCGCGAAAGTTTGATTACTCCCTGATTTGCTGTTCCTGATTTTTGGCAAAACCTCATATTCGTTTGAGTGGGATCGTCTGATAAATCATTTTTTTTTCTTTTCCCTTTTTTCATTTTTTCTTTTATTTTTTCTTTTCTTTTCATTCCCCACCCTTTTTTATATTTGATTTATTCATTAATTGCATTGAATATCCTTTTTATTTGTAACCAAATTTGTTGAGTTTAATGCACTGTTGTAATATTACATTTCAAATATTTACTTAAATGTAGTTCGTTGTTGTGTCTGCATCTATATGTAATTAGATTTATTTAGCTGTTCTCCATTCTAAATCAGTTTTTATAACTGGTTAGGATAGACGTTAAATAAATAATATATATTTTTTTTAATTTACAAATTTATTGTCATAGAACATACATGTCTCATACAACATAGCAAAATTGTACAAATAAATAATTAATGTCACATACAGAAATAAATCTAACAAGAATATAATAAAAAAAAAACACAAAGCCTGAAAAAGGCTTAACTGTGGGGTAAAGACAATTTATAAATTATTTAAGATGGTGACAATACAGAGAACGGAACATATAACCAAAATAAACATGAAAGACATGTATATATAATTACTATGGTTGCATGACATATTCAGTTAATTTGTGAAATCCAAAAAAAATACAGAACAAGAACAAAGAGCTAAGAAAAATAAATAAATAAATCGGAAAACATTGTCAAAGGGTGGGTTAAATAAATAAGATAAAATTGCTAAAGTAGTTTTTGCCAACAGCCTTGCCATGTTGAAAACACCGGTTCCCGATTGAACACCGAAGTTAAGCAACATCGGGCGTGGTCGGTACTTGAGTGGGTGACCACTTGGGAACACCACGTGCTGTTGGCAAAGGGGGTGAAGCAGATCGCCAAAGTGTGCCCCCGATTGAAAACGATCATGCATTGCCACCCTTAATTGTCTGTCTGCGTCTGTCTGTCTGTCTGCCTGTCTGTCTCGGTCTGTCTGTCTGCGTCTGTCTGTCTGTCTGTCTGTCTGTCCTCTCTGTCTGTCTGTCGTCTGTCTGTCTGTCTGTCTGTCTGTCTGTCTGTCTGCGGAGAACAATGTTCATTACATGTTTCTGGTGTTGGATTTTTTTAGTTTCAAATCACTTAGGTACGTCTGTATGCATAGTTTGTGTGTGTTAAATATTGATTTAGATACTGATTTGTAGCTTTTCTTGTGCGGTTGTAGGACAGTTACTTTTTTTAGAAGAAAGTATTTTATTACTAGGAAAACGCCAAAGTCGTTGTAAGACGATTGACTGAGCCATGTGTTTAATACCCGGGAACATTCTTCCCCTACCTAAGGCCTCCCTAGCCTATCCAATGATATGTAATATCTATAGTAGGCTAGATCCGCAGTCCGCACAGACGCGAGCGTAACAAATTGAAGCGTCAATCTATCCTATTCAAGATGGCGATTTGGCGTTTTAATTATGAAAAAATTATGTTTTAGAGGCGATTAAGTATTTTTCTGGATTGTTTGATGTGGTTTTACTGATGGAGCATGGGAGAGCACAAAAGAAACAATAAGAAGTTATTGCATAAGGAATTTTGTTATTATTTGGTGTTTATGGCTAATATGCTACAAATAGCTCCAATCTTCTTTAAAATGCAAACTGCCATATTCAAGATGGCTTCAAATTGACACGGAAGGGGACCAATGACTGGGGATTTGGCCTTCTGTAGTTGTATCATTGAGCCAATCATAGGCTAGAGTAGCGTTTTATGGCCTTACAGTTGACGCGCCCTTATACCAACTAAACTTAGAAACCCTATTATTTATACCAATAAATTATCAAACTTAAATGCAAATGTTCCCGGGTAGGCTACACATGACTCGCTCACTCGTCTAACAACGACTGGCGTTTTCCTAGTCTCGTTGACAAAGGCGCCCTTATACCCGAAATGTAAAACACATGGATTAAACCCTTAGACGGGAAAGATTTATTAATTTCTGGATTGTATTTTTAAAAGTGCAGAACATGTTTTGAAATTCAAATATTACTATGAAAACATAGCCAGTATGAAATTCGTTTAAAGATTCCAAGGTTAACTCAATCTCCCAGCGGAATTTCGGGGGAACCTTGAGCGTGCAAGATTCAAAAAACCTTGGTCACTGCATGCATTCACAGACTGACAAATAAAAAATAATAAAAATCTCTAAGATCAAATCAAAACCATTGTCCTTTATATGCTACACATTTGCAGCCAATTTTTCTTTTTATTATTTCTTGTAGGTTTAAATCGCAACTAAATTTGCTCATTTTGTTTTCAGTTCTCAGAAAACTCGTACCGGTTGTCTGTTTATAATTTCAGCGCAATCGGTTCAGCGATTTGGCTGATTTTCGACGAACACATCCGCACAAACACTCACAGAATCGCCGAAGTGCCGTTTGCTAAGATTCAGTTGCTGAGCTACCTCCTCTTTGTAGAGTTCGAATTGTGCAAAAACATTCGACCACATTCAACCATAACTAATATGTTGACTTTTTGAAGGAAAAGACTAAGCCGCGTTCTCATACAGGCGAGCGAATGCAAGCGAGTAGGTTCTAGACCAATCAGATTGCCATTCGCTCGACGACATGTTTGCTTACAGTGACCAAGGTGTATCGAATGTAGAAACGCCGAATTCGTTGTTAGACGAGTGCGCAAAAACATGTGTTACTTACCCAGGAACATTTTCATTTAAATTGATAAATATAAGGTATAAATGATAGGGTTTTGAGTTTATTTGGTGTAAGTGCGCGTCAACTGTAAGGCGATAATGCGCCACCCTAGCCTAGGCTAGGGATGAAAGACCCATGCTGTCTAGATCCAGCCTTAGGTTTGGAGGGAGGAAAGAGAAAGTCACCAGGTACTCATCACGTGACTCGCTCACCGTCTAACAACGACTTTGGCGTTTTCCTCGTATTATTATTATTATTATGCCAATGAAAATTCTCGACAACCAACAACTTCAATAATTGACATTTTATACTTTTTTATTATTATGTGAACTTGGGGGAAATAAATTGTTTATTTACAATCAAATAAACAGAATTCAGTTAAAAATGTAATACTTAGATCAATTTGGCAAATCTTTAGTCTAAAACATATTATAATATAATATACAATAAAACTTATTAAAATTCTCTACACCAAATATGAAAAATTGTAACGAAATGTTAAGGTAATTTCTGTATCCACTTCAGTTTCCAATTCAGAGAATATCAAGTCATGCTGACTATTGTTTCTCACGTTTGGCAGTCTTCGCGTGGTGCCTAAGCAGAGTCGCATCATGGGGCAGGACTCTCTTCGCCCTGTAGTTCCCGTAGTGCCTGACCGGGGGGCGCGCGGGGACATCGTACTCGTCCTGTTCGTCCATGTTGTAATCCTCCCCGTCAGCCCTGACCGGGTCCACGTTGGTCTCCAGCGCCCGGTTGTAGTTGGCCTCCGTCTCGGCAGCGAGCGCCCCTGGCCTCTCGCCCTGGCTCTGGACTGCGCCGCCTGGGCCGAGAACTCGGCCGCCCTGGCTCGGGCCTCCTCCGCCTGGCGCGAGCCCCCTCCGCCCTGGCACTGGACTGCGCCCGCCTCCACCAGCAGCCTGGCTTCGTCCACAGCGTCTCCGCGGCCCCGGGCCTCGGCTACGTGCCGCCTCCAGGTCCAACAGGTGCTGCTCGGTCGGGCTGGCGGGGGTGGCTGCCAGGCTGAGGTTCTGCTCGATACTGCTGGTGGGCGTGTCACTCATCACCTCGCGAGCTGATTGGCCAACACCTCTCGGTCTGATGAACTGGGTGACGTCCTTCGTTGACTCGCTTAACAAGTTGTCAGAGACCGAAGATTCTGAAAACAACATTTATTCAGGGGAGTCAGTTATAAAGAATTAAGTGCTTAGCACAATCACAGAGTAATCTAGTTAGTGCTGGTTGGCCTTCTTTGAATTTCCAAACAACATTATGATGGTACGCATATTATCCCAGCACAGGCCGAAATAAAAATTGATCCACTTTAAAAAATCTACATCTGTAGTCAAAAGTGAGTTCAATAAAATATGAAGATTTCAACTACACGAATCGAATGATTTACAGCCTGAAGTGTTCATATAGGTTGAAAAATTATATTTGTCGTCTACTAACTATAAATGGTGGGCGTTGAAGGAGAGTGTGTTAAGTCTCACGTATGTATGTGATGCGCTTGGCTTCCTCCAGCGGGTGCTGCAAGGCCTCGTGCGAGACGACGCAGCGCAGGCTCTTGCCGTCGTCCTCGGCTCGCATCTTGTGGGTGAGCTTCTGTGTCGTGGACGTCTTGCTCCACGGCCAGATCCACTTGTCCTTGGGCTCGGCCGGAGAGTCGTCGGTCGCGTCCTGGCGGATCACCTCGTCGCCAAGAAACCACGTGACCCGCGGGGCCGGGCGGCTGGCGGACACGGTGCACGTGGCCTTGACGTTGCCGCCCTCGTAGTAGCTGTGTATGGTCGGCGGACTGGGGGCGCCTGGAACGAGAGTCTTAGCATCACCTAGCGGCACTTGACCGGCTTGTGAACACCAGGCTCCGCCCCTCAACATCCAGGAACTAAGTCGAAAACCAATCCTACCAAACAAGTAGTGATGACAAATCCCCACCCTCTACCCTACCAGAAGTGTGTCCCAGGATTCCCTTAGAGCTAACCGTACCAAGGCCGTCGAGGAAGACATCCAATCTCGTAGCAGCCGACATCAACCATAATCATCTTGCCTTTCTCAATACCGGGCAAACTCCTTCATGAGCCTGGCTGGAAATACCTCCCCGATAAGAATCTGTCTTATCACTAACCTAGATATAGACGAAGCATTCCTGACATCAGCAGACTCTCCCTGGGAATCATACTCACTGATGTGGCAGGCGACCTAAGTACCATACATAGACTCTGGAACAAGTTCGTGGAAAGTGAGCGGTGCCAATCTCTGGTCCCTCACGGTGAACCAGTCGACCCCTCTAACTTCTTAATACGACGCTTGGATGTGAGGGCCACCACGGTTATAGCTAAAAAAACTTCCGAGTATGCCATAGAATCATCCAGAACGTCACAAATATTGCTAAAACCTTTCAAATTGTGTGCTTATTGTTAACAAATTTAACCGAACCAATCAAAAAGGTATCATTTTGTTTAACTGGCCACTAGGTATGGTCAACGAGTCAGTAGGGGTCACTGTCCTGTACTCACGGGCAACGATGATGGGGACGTATCTGAAGTCGTCACTCGAGGTCCTCGTGTTACGTATGTAGCATCTAGCGGGTCCGTTGTTTGCCTCGGTGACGTTGAGGAGGGAGATGCCGCACTCGCCTATCTGCACCCCGGCCCCGTGGTAGCGGAGGTTCCCCGACGACTGGGCAGAGTGCGGTCCCTGGTCGAGGTTGATCTTGGCGGGCACTCCCGGCAGGTACAGGTGACACACGTCCAGGGGCGAGGTGGCCTTGAGGACCAGCCGGGCCTCTCCGCCGGGGAACACTAGCGTCTCACGTGGCGACGCCGTGCTGGGCAGGAGACCCGCGGCTGGAACCAGGACAATGAGACAGTGGAGATGCTACGTGACTATACAGGTGCTACTGTGGTTACGTCGGGCAGAATCCAGACCCACCAGATAATGTTATGTTGATGTAAACTACCTAGGTCATAAATTCTTGAAGAAACAGAGAACAGAGCAAGTGGAATCATCAACTGAAAGGTGATGAAGGGTAAGTACTCACAGTGCGCGAACAGGTCGGCCCAGGCGTACCTCCAGCCCCCCTGCGCCGCGTGGACCCTGCACCCCACCATCCAGACCTTGACCCCCGAGAGGTGCATGGTGACCCCGCAGTCCCCGGCCCCCAGGCCTCGCCCGCTGTAGCTGTAGTCGGTGATGAACTTGTCCAGGTGGGCGGGGCTGGGTCGGCTCTGTGCGCCCTGGCTCAGCTCCAGCACCGGACCCGACTGTTTCTCGTCTCGCCAGGTGAACTGGCAGCCGGTCAGCTCGACACTCGCCGAGCACGTGATGGTCAGGGTGTTGGGGTCCTCGGAGATGCGCGCGTGACGGGGGTGGAGCGTCAGGTTGTAGCAGGACGCGCCTGGAGGAAACGTTCAGAGATCAACCACGTTATTCTCGTACAGCTCTCATGAAGAACATTGTCCACGAGGTGAAATATTAATACCGGCCTCAGTCGATAATTATTTACGTTACTTTGGGGATTGATGATTTAGTTCTTTGGTTGTGTTGTCTTGTTTTTGATTTCGGAGATTTCATAGAGTAAAAGTAGCCTATTGTATTTACTTGTTTGGGGAAAGCAGAGCGTTTAGCTAGTAATAGGCCTACATCCCAAGTTGTATTTCAGTATTTGGATAAAAAATTGATCTACCACTCAGTTTCATTGCACAATAATGTCGGGATGTCTTGCTTAAGTCTTCACCTCTTGTGTATTACCCTGTTACTAAATTATGACGACCTTTTTTTAAATTTATTAATTGTTTGTATGACTAAGAGCTGTTAATTTTAAACGTTATTTGGTAAAAGTATCAGGAAGCCTATACAAGTACCTACAATGATGACAACAGTGTACGGGATGTTAAGTTACCAGCCCATACTGAACACAAACAGGTACAAGCATTAGCAGGGAGTGGCAGGCCGCGTCAACCGATAGATCATTCATAATGCGCCACTCTAGTCTAGGAAATATGGGAGGAAACTCCTAAGCTGGTGAGAACCAGCCAAACAGGTTGTTCTCACGACGTGGTCGTTGTCGTCTTTGTAATCGTTTGTGTCGTCTTCGTCAGGTTGGTTCCCACAGGTAGGAAGAGGTGTCTCCGACACCTCTTACTAATACTATAATAACTATAATAGTTTCTGAACAATATTTGGTGAAGAATTCTTATGCCTACGAGGTTACACACCGTTTTCACTTTTACTAAGGCTTAGGCCTAAGTCTAGGTGAAAGATAGGTGAAAGAAAGGTTTATGTCAGAGTCTGAAAAGTACGAAATGTCTGACGTTGAGGGTATGTCTATCCCAAAATTTGTGTTGAAGGACGCAATACAACAGCCCGGCAACAGCTTCCCGTAATCGTTACAGGTAGGTTTAGGTAGGCACAGGTAGGCGTAGGCAGACACAGGTATGCACGGGTAGGCATAGGTTGGCACAGGTAGGCATAGGTAGACCTAGTCTAGGAGAGAGCTGACATATCCTGACACTCACCGAGGGTGTGACAGGTGATCGTCAACAACAAGACAACCAGGGTCTTGTTATCCATGGCAGCAACTCAGCAGATCCGTAGTGTAGAATAATTAAATATATAGGGTTTCAGCTTCTTCTATGGTTGTAGGCCTATTCACATTTAATTTATTTTATTTTAATAGCCGAGAAAATTTTACTTTAAAACGCAAGATTTAAAAAAATAGATACAATAGTGACATTCATGTGTCACTAGTAGAGAAAATACAAAATTTGTTTATTTCTACGTGGGTTATTGTTGTGGACAAAGCCCTTAGAAAAGACAACCAAGGTTTTGAGTTTGACCAAGGAATGTCGGAGCTTGCATTTGTATCTGTATTTGAGGTTAAATCGAACATTATACCGCACTAGTTTCGGCGCACAGAATATTGTATTTAGTCGCCATGTGGAATATGCAGTGAATTCAATGTGACAAGATAAATTATTTAAACAAATAAATAAATGAATAGAAAAATTAATTAAAAAATACACAAATAAAAAAACAAATAAATAAATAAATAAATAAATTAATTAATAAATAAGTAAATAAATAAATAAGTAAGTAAATATTCTATCTGACTCCCGTTTCCAACTTAAGTTAGGCCAGGGGGTGGCTATAGCCACCAGTTTTCTAGGGCACTATATGAGTTGTAAACATCGGCTTGCCAGGCCTGTCATGTCCTCTTCAAGTTCACTCGCACTTCGTCCTACCAGCTCAGCCATCCACTTCTGTCTTCCCAGTTCCTTGCTTCTACTTTTTCCAACTTGTCACCTCTGTCCTCTAATAATTTCTTATTTGATCTTTCCACTTCTCTCTTGGTCTACCGACTCGTCTTTTAACTTGTCCCCACTTTCTAATTCTGTCCTTGGAATTCTTCCTTCTCCCATTCTTCTGACATATAAGCTTCTCGACTCCAACTGTTGTCCTGATTTCCTGGCTTTTAATTTTGTCTAACTTTGATATCCCGGCTATGCTTCTTACGAACTTCATTTCAGCTGCTTGAATCCTACTTGCATCTACGGCTCCTAGTGTCCAGGTCACTAAAGCATATAATATATGCCTTATATTATAAGGATGGGTAGATAGTATACCTTGTACAATAACACCTTACATTCATTAGGGAAATCCTCGTTCCAAAGTAACTTTCTTACTTGCTGATAAAAGGATTCTGCCTGGGCCACCCTTTTACTGATCTCACTCCCCATCTTTGCCTCCTTTGTGATAATGCTACCAAGGTATGCAAACTCTTCTAAATAGTAAATAAGTAAATAAATTAATAATAAATAAATAAATAAATAAATAAATAAATAAACAAGAAAAAAGAAAGAAAGAAAGAAAGAAAGAAAGAAAGAAAGAAAGAAAGAAAGAAATATATAAATAAATAAATAAATAAATAAATAAATACAATTTATTTTAAATCCAAAATTTCCCAAAATTCATAAAATAAATACACGATATAATAATATTGTAAAAACACTAAAAATATGAGAAAACAATACGTATTTTGAAGTTATTGCTTAAAATAACTTAATTTTGACTAATTTAATTCGGTGATGAAAAAGTTTTTAAACGATTGACCCATTTCTTTAAAATGTGTTGTTCCATTTCTAACCGGAAATGCTTAATATACTACGTATACCCACTGGTTTTAATAAGGTTATACCTTTTTAATTATATTAATTAATAAGAATATTGCAGCAAAATTTCTTAAATTCATTGTTTTTAATTCAAATGATCGTGTGTAGCATAAAAACATATTGTGTTAATTACACTTTTTGTCTTTGAGATTATTAAGCATCATATTAATTATGTCGTTCATTTGATAAGATGGCTTTCAATTAGGCATCCAATTTTGTTCATGTGGTACACATGCCTAATGGCCACCCAGAATAGTCAAAAGGTCGTTCAATATTTCGTAGCGACGTGGCGAAATATCTCAAATCTCCCCCTCCTATAACTTTGATTTAATAATCATACTAGGTAATTATATGGCGACAATAGGATCAAGATGCAAACCTCCTACTCTGGCTTCAGTATTAGCAATGAAATTAGGAAATACTCTATCTTTGCAACCTTCAATCACTATCTGCTAAAATAAACATTTCATAATGAACTTGAGTACGTACTTGAAACTGTCCACGTGCCTCACACACGATTAATGCAGAACATGACAAATTGATTGGATGAGCGAAGCGAAGACTTCAATTTGACTTTGTGTTTTTTTGTTTGTTTTTTACTTACGTTACCCCAAGAAAAATAGCTCGGGTGTTTTGTTTTTGTTAGTTTTTTTGTCTGTTTGTTCGCTCTCTACCGAGCAAACGGCATATGCGATCTTGATAAAAATTGGAGGGAACCTTCAAAATCTCTGAACTTCGAGCTGTATTATTTTTGGGTACAATTGACGAAATATTTCTCATAAATATCGTACTTTTACGATTTTTTTCGATTTTAAGTGCGATATTTTCGTGATATTTGGCAAACGGCTACTCTGATATTATTGAAACTTTATAGGAACGTTTAAAAACACTGAAATCATATATGTTATGATTTTAGAGACATTTGAAAAAATATTTCTTATAGAAATCGTACTTTTACGATTTTTTCACCGGTTTATAATACGATATTTTCGTGATATTTGGGCCGATTTTGACCAAACGGGTGGGGTTACAACGTTCATATTTTACATTGACATAAAGATTTTGGTGATGTAGTGCCTCTTGAAAGAGAAAGTCGAAAAAGTAGGTCAAAATTCATAGAAATAAAGGTTTTACTACAAGCCTTTTACAGGTGTATAATGAACAAGTAATATCAAGTAACTATAGAAAAAGTAAGGAGATTCCACTTAAAAACGTAATCATTCAACAGAAATATCGTAAAAAAAAAACTCATCCATCAACGCGACTGGAAAAAGCGTTCGCGAAGCGGCCTAGTATCTTATAATGTTATCATAAAAAACATTGTTTAGTTTAAATGTAAGAGGAGTGTTCATGTCAACATAATAATGAAAATCTAGATAATATATAAAAACTCTTTAATAAATGAATTTTAAACAACGTTTCGAAAAATTATTAAATACATCCGTGGATCAGGTTTATTATACAAACAAAAATCACATTTTATCAAAAACAGATCAATATTCACAAAGACAATAGGTGAACAAAGTGTGAACAATACAAATTCCCAAATAGAAATTGACAAATCAAGGTGATACAATAAATAAATTTATTGTCTATTTGGATGAGCGAAGCGAAAACTTCAATTTCACTGACCCCCAAAAAAATTAGCTCCAATGTTTTTTTGTTTTGTTTGTTTGTTTTTTTTTTGTATTTTTGTCTGTTTGTTAGCAGGATTCCGGGAAAACGGCATAAGCGATCTTGATGAAATTTTGAGGGGACCTTCGTTTTCTCTGAACTTAGAGGTGTATTGCTTTTGGGTACAATCAAAAAATATTTCTCATGAATATCGTACTTTTACGATTTTTTCGATTTTTAATGCGATATTTTCGTCACATTTGGGCCGATTCTGACCAAACGGGTGGGGCTACAACGTTCAGATTTCACATGGACATTAAGGTTATGGTGATAAAGTACCTTTTGAAAGAAAAAGTTGAAAAAGTTAGCCAGAATCCATAAAAATAAATGTTTTAATATGAGTTTTTTGAGGTTTATAATAACAATTAACAAGTAACAATAGAAACTTGACAACAATCACCTACAATGCATTCAAAAAGCACTTGCAAAGGATAAGTGCAAACAAACGCAAAAAACGCAAACAAAAAACTTACAAAAAACGCTCATCCATTAACGCGGCGGGACTTGAGCGTTTTCCTAGTTACGAAAACAAATCCACACTGGAGGAAAATAGGAGCTCGGCTGGTTATGCAAGACGAGTGTCTTTAAAACCATATTGTTGTTTACCACCATGTTGTTGTTGTTGTTGTTGTTTGTAATGCGAGGCGAGGCTCGCTGCTCTAGCACGCGGTAGGCTACCTGCAGCTACGGGTTGACAGTGTCAGCATCGAGTCTGTGCCACTAGTTTAAAGTACTGCTTTTATTTTTCAGTGTAATTTGTTGAATATGATTTTAGTGGTTGCATTCATCATTGTAGTGTTATGGGTAATGCAAGCTACTGCAGGCCACAAACTATGGCTTCCTTAGCAGGATTATGTGTGCTACTGTGTAAATCACGTGTACATAATGATGTTATAGACTTTAGTGTCAATGTCGCACAAGAAAATAAACATGGAATCACAAGGTAACATGGCACTGTGTATGTATATGGAAGCAGTAAAATAGTTGCTAGTACTGAATATATACATATATATTTTCACCGTTTTCCAAAGAAGGTCAAATCTCATAGTCTTGTGAGATACAAATCCTGGCTAGCGAAAATTAAACGGGATAAATTTGTTTTTGAAGACATATAAAATTCATTTTCATATTCAATTCACATATTCCGAAAATTTCGTTGAATACGATAATGAAATTTCCAACCGTCTGAAAATAAAGTTAAGGGGAAATGTAAGATCAAATCGTGAATTGAAGAACGCTTTACAGAATTCCTTCTGACAAATTGAGAGGTAAATAAGAAGTGATGTAAAGAAGGAATAAATGTCTATATTATATTCTCTGGATAGAAACAAACGTGATCTTTTTGAAAGCAAACACCACCAAACAACAAAAAGCAGAAGATTGTAAGTAATGTGATCACACCGACTATTCTCGACTGCGCGCCCATTGAAGCGCTCGCTCGCGCGCGGTCGCCAGTCTTCTCTCGGAACCAGGCGAGGTAGACCAGTCCACCAACTACGTCACACCGCGTGACGTCACCAACCAACTAAATTGCTCACAGTCGAGTAAATTGGGGCCGATTTATCTGATTTTGTCCCCCTGAATTCTTCAAATAATTAGAAGTCTAACATATGTTCCCAACAATGCTATTAAAGCTGCATCTTTTAATTTCCTTTTTCCCACACATAGTTCCAAATTGTCAACTTGTATAGAAACTTTTATTGTTCAAATTATGTCAACGTAGACTGTTGTCTTTGTTTATGTTGATAAGATTTTGACTAAGAAAAAATTATTTATAATTTTTAAATACTATCAATAACAATAATTACAACAACAATTAATAACTCAATAACAGTGGAAATAATTATTAATTTTCAACACTTTGTTTTAAAAACGTTGATTTTTCTAAGAGTTAGTTCTCTTAATAATTTAAAAAGGAAAATTCAGAGGCAGGCAGATATATTCTGTTGGCACAATAAGAAAACATATTTATTATATTTTTCTACCTAAACCAATTATCGCGTAAGACATGCTATTGCCTCAATCATAACCCAAAAACAGCAATAAAATAATTTTACAATGTTTTATCCTAATACCCAGATACAAAAATAAAAATGAGACAATAGGGATAAGGATAGAACACAATAATTCTGCTGATGAGGTGAATAATCATCCAGGTTGATTTATTTTATGTTAGAGAAAAAGCAACAAGTCAACAAGTTACTACCCACCCAGAAGTCTGGTCCTCAGTGGGTCGGTCATTCACCAGTTATAAGCGCAAGTAAACCTAGGAAACACCGGGTAACACTGAGCATTCATGACGTCACAGATGACAAATGATATTATGTATGGTACTATAGACAAATATTTAAAAAGTGCCTCCACCGGGGATCAAACCCTGGACCTTGACAGTCCTGGTCAATGATCATACCATCTGGGCTGTGAAGGCATCATATTTAAATCTGTCTTGGTCTCATTCGTATAATTATTTTGTATTGTTTAACACTATAGACAAGAACATTATATCAACATGGCCTTCAACATCATGTTCGAAACAAGAGTTGTATAGCAGAATATAAATGTTGGTAACAAATACAAAAATTGCCAGTGATGAAGATTTAACAAAGAGAGCGATGAACATTCAAATTGTGTTGGCTCCAAAACAAACAAATTGTATACAAAACAAAGGTAAATATTATTAATACTTATTTAAACAAAACATACAAAACATTATAAGATCGGCTACATTATTAACGAGAAACGAGTATAGTTCGGCAAGTGGTGCTAGATGTGGAGTTCAATGATATCTGCTGCCTGTGTCTTCACAACTAATCACAGTAAACAGCAAGCGCATCTCAAAGGTCAAATATCTACGTTGATGTAATAACAACTAAATTACACTAAATATGTTCAATTAATGCAGATGAAAATATTTGTTTAAAACATAATCAAGCTGTAAACAAAGCCTTGATCTTCTCAGCAAGGTCAGTAGTTTCCTCATCTATGATCGTCACCTGACAAACCAAACTACCGCGCTGAAGAAACTTGTTAACGGACATTTGCTTCATTAAGACACAGTTGGAGGATTGAAACGCGTCTTCGACACCTTCAGAATCAGCACAAATATTTCTTGTGTAGGTTGTTTTTTCACTGTCCGATATTAACATTAATTCCATCTTGTACTTGAGCCTATCCTCTGGAGGGCCGATGATACTGACGACTGCCCGGAACTCTCCCGTGGCCTGGCTGAACCTGCGGTGCAGGGTGAACATTTGGTCATGCACGGCCAGAACGTCCGTGTGTACTAGGTCGTCCGATGTGGGTGCAGGAACAAGTGGGGTAGGTCCGTCCACGTCTTTTCAGGGTGCGCAGAGGTCGTGTGCGCAAGCATCGTGTCGGGCCGGCCACTCCAGCCACAAGTTCGCTCTAAGGGGCAGCCGAACTTGCGACTAGGGCAGAATGTGGAGTGCCTCTCTAGCTCACATGCTGGCATGCGCAGTAGGCAGTCGAGACACGGTAGCTGGACATCTGCAGTCAGGCTCTCCAAGGTGATGTTCCTTATATTGCAAAAGACCTCCTGGCACAAGGGGCAAAGTGTAATCGAGGCGTGCGTCCGACAGGTGTTGCACAAGCTGTGCCCGTTCAAACACATGTGTATTGGCGGGCACATCACCTTGAAGCAGACGGGACATTCCAGAGATTTCATTAAGCTACTCTCCCAGTTAGTTAGGCAGGCTGCTGCCCCACACTGAAGCTGAGCTGTGGATGAAATGCTTGGCTTACTTACCACTAACATCAAAGAATAGCTCTCAGAAAAAGCCACCTGTTTTACAGCGAGATCTGGGGACTTCTGCAGTAGGGTTGGCACTAACAGGTTTCCTCTCCCCAACCCCAGTTCTCCGTCTACTCCCCGGCCACACACCAGCACATCGCCATGGTCTGTCAACAAGGCGGTGTGGTCCCCTCCTGCCAGAACCTTGGTGATGTTGTGTTGCTCTAGGCCGACCATACGAGTGGGGGAGAACCTGTCAGCCGTGTCACCAGTGCCCAACTGTCCATAGCTGTTATCACCAAAACTCCACACTTTACCGTCTGCATCTAGAACCACAGTGTGGTAGTCACCACAGGATATTGCCGCCACTGATGATGATAAAACCGACACAGGTTTGAAGGTGGACACTCTATCTGTTGTTCCCAATCCCAGTTGACCACAGTCATTAAATCCGGTCACTAAGACTAACCCAGACTCGGATAGAAGAACCGTATGATCACATCCACACGAGACGTCAACAACAACCGGAAGATTCGGCACAATAATGAACGCGTCTCTGTCATCCTCTTCACTTAGTCCTAGTCCCCCGTACACATTAACCCAGTCACCCAGACCTGGCCGGTGACGGCTAGGGCCACTGTGTGGTGCGACCCAGCTGCCACCTTCTTGATGGGCGGCAGACCGGGGACTAGGACTGGGGAGGAGGTGTTGTTAGTGTGACCGAAGCCCAGCTGACCTAGGTCACTCCGTCCACACAAATACACTTCCCCCTTGTCAGTGACGAACACGGTGTATAGGAAACCACAGGCAGCCTGCGTCACTCGCACGTTGGCGGGCATGGCAACTAGGCTTGGCGCAGCTCTGTCTGTCTGTCCATACCGAAGGAGAACACTTTACCAGATTCACAGACAACGGCAGAGTGTTCATTGCCGCAAGCCACCTGCCTGACGGTCTCACAGGTGAAGTAGGACTGGATGCCAGGCCAAGAAGGTAGACCGTAGCCCAAAGCCAGGAGTCCAGGCTCCGCTGTGATGAGTGGCGAGGTTTTATGTTGCTCTGCCATTCTGGAAGAAAAGATATAATTCAGTATTTCAATGACAGGGGGTAAAAACTCGTGTTTGGGTATTCCATTCACAATGAATTTTATACTAATGTTTACAACCTCACTATATACTAGCTCCAACAAAAGAATGCAGATGCTCTTGTCACACGTGGCACTGGTGGGGCAATTATGAGTGTGCGGTACAAAGAATGTCGCATTTGTTAATGAAATAGAAAAATGTGTAGCCTACGCAAGCATGAACAATATGTGCTAGATCACAGAATTCCTTACTGCGATAGGCCCACGCTGAGATAGCGTTAATAGAGTTGAGACAGTTCATACTTTATTGGTTTTGTATATTTTTAAATAGTAGGTAGCTTGTGTGAACGTTCGCACTTCTTTTTTAATTATGTTTGTGAAGACATTTAAATTAATGATTATTACTGTAACCATTAAACACTGGTCCGTGTTGAATGAAGGGCTAAGAGAAAGTTTTATCAACCCTTGAAAGTCCCGGTGTAAATAGGTTAACCTAGGACTGCCTAGTTGAGACACCATAATCTAGGTGCCCGTTTGGGCGTCGCAGCCTAGCCGCGGTGCGCTACACACTCATGCACCTTATACAGCAAGCAGAGTTGGGGTGATTTCGAGGTGTCACCCAACCGCCATTAAACGTGATGTGAACTTGAAAACTATCAAAATCGAGGGAATTTAGGTACCCCACAACACATGCCAAATTTTGTTGGTGTACGAACATTCTTTCTTGGTGAAAAAATGACTTGAAACATGCTCAAAATCACTTTAAGGATGTTAGTTACTACTGGCTACTACTACTGTCTAATTCGTCAGTTACAATTGCCCAGCGATTCTGGCCAAACGGGTGGGCTACAACGTTCATATTTTACATTTTACAACTTACCGTTTAACTAAGTAATTAAATGAAGAATGACTTAAATGTCAATCATTGTTGTTGACACTCGCGTACCACAAACATAATGCAAACTGAAGTATCAAATATAAACAATGCGAGTATAATTTTAAAAATAAATAGTCCCAAAATTAAGTTCATGCTTCTTTCCCGTAAATTGAATGAACGAATAAATTTATTTCATTGATTTAATCACCATTTGTTGGGTAAAATTAACACAGCCAAACTAGAAACCATTTGCAAGTTTATTTAACGGGCAAATAATTTTTTGGGGAAAATAGTACCGACCTTGGTTGCTCTTCACTCTGCTCGAACCTTCAGAATATCCCACCACAAGTACAACAACAGGTGGTGTAACCCGACCAGCTACGATACCAAGACTAGGAAGCACAGTGTCACTCAAGACTCTAGCTGGATAACGTATCACTGCTGGAACGTGGGCTCTGCTGTACTGAATGGCTGAATTAGAGGTGATAAGTGATATCTGAGCAGACCCTGACCAGTAACCATCACGTGCTGCTTAACTATGTCATGGCAATCAAGCCTTATCGTACTTTCCTTGTACACGCCCTTGCAACGTAGCTTGGACCAGGACTAATCGTTCACGATACTACCTACAAGTTACCTGCAAGTAATGGGGTTTGTCTTGGGGCAATGGGAAGAAATATTTGATTAACTAATCAAAGAACAGTACAACAACTTAATTTTTGTAATTCGTTTAAGTATCAAAATTATCTAAAAGAGGCTATTTCCCCCCCCCCCACACCCCGCTCGCCACAAATTTGTTCACCTTATTATAATGACGGTTTTTATTTTTTCTTCTTGTAACTGTTTTTGGTTGAATAATTCTGAGTACAGTTGCACTAATCTCAATGTCACCAGGATCAAGTGTGCTTGATAGGTGTTAATTGCTGAGTGTTTATTGCGTATAATAATTTGATGTCGCCTGATCCGCAGATAACATTGTGACTTGGAACAAATAAGGCTGAGTAATTGTATGAAAGGTTGCTAATCTCAGTAGATCATCAGATATTGAGCCCGAGGTGAGATCGAATGTATCAAAGCCAGTGATAAGAACCAGAGAAACAACACAGTTTTATTGACTTAAAATGGAACTTGCATACAGACCTCATCAGATCAAAATGCTCAAAATTGATCGGTTTTGTAAATAGAAATCTTCGAGACAGTAAGGTCGCTACCCGTAGGACAGCCTACATGGCACTAGTGAGGCCTATCCTCGTGTATGGTATCCCAGCGTGGCACCCAACAACAGTTAACAACATCAACAAACTCGAGGTCTAATAAAATCGGACGACCAAGATGATCCTGGGACACAAAACAGACCTCAACACACAAGCACGACGGGAGAGCCTCCACATCCCCTCTATCCAAGGTTTCCTGCAACGCTGTGACATCGCCTTCCTTCGCGGCTGCATGAACGGAAAAATAGATTTGGAGGTGAGGCTGCAACTCGACTACAGGCCCGCTGAGCGTGGGAGGGGCCCACAGCAAGGCTCTGTGTACCATCGAGCCAGCAGCCTATGCAACTTGCTCCCCAGTGAAATCAAAATTTTGCCATCCAATGACTTTTACAAAGCCATAAACAGACTGTACACCTAAACCTAAAGCCGAACATAAAGACAACCCCGCATGATAATGGACATGATTCAGGAATACGATCGGACATGTTAGCATGATTAACTCTAAGGCCCCCATAGCTCTCATCAATCACCCCATACTCATCTCACCTGATATCTCATAACCATCACCTATTTAAGATAATTTCCACAAATCAATCACAATATTTAGTATTAAATGATATCATTATGTAATCTCTACTTTTAGTTTAATTTTATATGGATGCAGGACACCTATCTTAAGTCCTTTGCAAGTAAAGAACGATCTCAGGTATCAAGAAATTTCCCCTCCTCGTTACCACCTCCACTCGGCACGGGTGACAGTGCTCGCGAGGCGTTGGAATGCGGTAGGCCGCATGACCCATTCATCCAGGTGTCATTGTTTAAGAAAGCAATTTTTTGATGTAGTTAAAATGTTATAATTTCTCATTTATTTTCAAATATATGGAATAATCATTTAAAGTTAATATAAAATAAAACTTTGTATTTTTAAAATAGCATGAAAACTGAAAAACCCACTCAGTAACATAACTGATTTTCAGTGGGGGACAGAAACCAAAGTGACCAAGCCAACCCTGTAGGCCCGATGCAATTGACGAGGGAGCGATAACCAACCAAAGATGGATAATTTGATGATACAAACAGAGCAGATGACAAATTAAAACCGATACTCTCTCTTCCCACATTGTTTGAGCATCTTCTTTTCCTTCCTCTTATTTGCCGAAGTAATGTTAAAGTGATAGTGTTGGGCGCTCGACTCTGATTCAGGAGGTCCGGGTTCAAATCCCGTCGAGACCGGAAATCCTGACTGAAGGTTTTTCCGAGGTTTTCCTCAGTAGTTAATGCGAATGCAAGGGATTGAGTCCTCTTAAACAGCTCTCTCACTTCCCTTCACAGTTGTCCTATCCGCAACATATATACCTAGCTAGACACATGAAGAGGGGCATGAATTGCACCCTGGGCAGGCTTCCAACAAAAATTATTATTATTATCGCTGTAGGCTTGTAAATAAAATAACGCATGTTTTAGTTTCAAGGCTTTGTATTTATAATGAAAGTAACACAAATGTCTACTAGATGGACAGGAAGAACTTGATGCGGTGCAGCCAGACGGCGACGAGAATCCAGAGGGCGGTGCCCCAGAGACACTCGATCAGGAGGACGAAGTGGGTGTTCATGGGGCCCAGGGTCCAGTGCCAAGGGAACATCTGGTAGGCCAGCTCGTGCCCTACATACATGATGGTGGCGTTCATACCTGGGGGCAGGGAGTACAATGTTAGCAAGCTGTGTGAAGCCAGGTTACACACTTCGAAATATACTTTTATCCCTGGAGTGGTTTTCAACTTTCAAATGGAGATATCTTCAATGACAATGTTCATATACTAGCAATCATGTCCAGTCTATACTAAGCTATGGAGTGATTTTTTGGCGTAGCGCTAGCAACTCATTAAAGAAATTTAGAGCACAAAAGAAAATCCTAAGAATAATGATCTCGATAGGTCCAAGAATGTCCTGTAGACAGGTATTCTTGGACTTAAAAATTCTTACCCTGCCTTGTCTCTATATTTTGAAGTGTGCAAATTTGTTAAAGGGAACCGCGGAAACTTCAAAGGGTGTGTCAAATTCATGGCTACGCTACAAGAACCGCTGGCCGTATAGCTGTGGAGCGCCATCGTCTCAAAACAACATCCTTGGGGCCACATCAAATGGGTCGGAAACTGTATAACAATCTGCCTAGTCAAATCAAGAACATTGTTTCAATGAGGCAGTGAAAAGTTAACTGCTTCAAAAGGGATATTACAGTGTGGAGGAGTGCCTACTTGATAAGCAACTCTAGTTGATAGTTTTTAGTACTAGGACAGAACAAGAGGATGTATGTTTGTTTGTGTTTTTAATGATGTTTGTTTTAAATGGTTGAATGTTTGTTTTGGGTTTTACTTAACTCATTTTTATTGTACGCTGTTGACAATTACATTACCCGTCTGCTATGCAGACTTATGGTTTTTTTGTTTGTATGCTTGAAATAAATAAAAAATAAATAAAGAGAAAATGTAGACTTTCAGATATGTACACCAACGCTACTAAGGAAGTGTTTGAAATCGTGTTCATTTACTTTCTGTCTTATTGTTTATTGTTCTACATAATGTGACAGTATTAATTGACATAGCTCGACCTCAGGATGAGCAGTACAATCAGCTCGAAACTTCATAATTTCAAAGACACTCGACACGGCGCATCACAACATCCAAGTTTTATTATTGGCTCGAGCCAAAAAAGCCTACGACAAGTTTTAATTCTTACTTGTTAACTATTATATTCAATGTTCTCTGGATTTTACTGCAAATTGCAAAGTATTCTTTCTACCTCGACTCACTTACCAGGGGTAGAAGTCTGCTGCCTGTCTACCTCGGCCACTTACCAGGGTAGAAGTCTGCTGTCTGTCTACCTCGACTCACTTACCAGGGTAGAAGTCTGCTGTCTGTCTACCTCGGCTCACTTACCAGGGTAGAAGTCTGCTGTCTGTCTACCTCGGCTCACTTACCAGGGTAGAAGAAGGGCGCCCCTCCCCACCACTTCTTCACGTCAATCAACAGGTAGCAAGCTGTCAGCAGGAAGAAGGCGAAGCTTGATGTAACCAATACGAACGACAGAGACCTGGAAATTGTGAGATATTATCGTAGTATCATGTATCATCTTATTCTTTATTCGCCGGCCAGAAACTCAAGTATCCAATTAGAGAACAATTATTTTGTTTTAATTGTTTGTGCTTGTAGAAAGCCTGCTCAGAGTGCAATGAATGCCCCTCTTCTAGTGGCTTTACTAGGTATGTTGAAATTGAGAAAATTGTGAAGTGATGTCCGAGGGTTATTTATGAGGACTCAATCCCTAGCATTTACATAAACATTGAGGGAAACCTCGAAAAACCTTCAGTCAGGATTGCCGGGTCAACGTGGTTTAAAACCGGGACCTCCAGAATCAGAGTCGAGCGTTTAACGCTTGAGCCAACTCTGTCGGTGGAATCCATGCTACAAAGCGTCAATAGGGAACATAAGTTATTTTACATTATTCTGTTGTTGGTTGGTTATACCAAAAGAGTTGTATCTTTTTGTGGGGTATTTCAATTAAATAAACTAGGGAAACGCCAAAGTCGTTGATAGACGAGTGAGTGAGCAATGTGTTGAGTACCCGGAAACATCCCTTTACCTCCCCTATACCTAAGACTGAATCCAGCCCAGTATGGGGAATTATACCAGGTATTCAACATATGGCTCACATCACTCGTCTATAAACGACTTTGGCGTTTCCCTAGTCTAGTTGGCTTAGGCGCCCTTACACCCGGAATGTGGGGGACCTGGGTTCAATCCCCTGGATGCGCACACGCCTACAAGAACCCTGCGCACGAAACGAACAAATAAACAACCCAACATGAACCAGAAGACGTTGAGCGGCTTCCAACATTGTTCAAGTTGAGGATATAGTAATATGATCTAGGTTTAAGTACATCGAGATAGCCGAGAATTGATCCTCGCTCTTACCACATATTCTTGTTGACCGGAATCCATCCATTTTCTTTACTCGCCAGACACAAGATGGCGGCCGCGACTCCTGTGATGACTCCCCACGTGACCCAGCGTGCGACCCTCGCCTTCGCTCCCTCGTGGAACAGCAGGATAGATCCCGCCTGGACTCCTAGGAAAACCTGGAATACACTGGTCATGCAGCCTGAAAGACACAATACACAAACATGTAGCTCACTGCTAGTATTTTGAATTTTATTTAATTTTGTCCACTTCTGGTAACCTTAAAGTAAAACCATTTCATTATTTTTATTTTTTTTTAGAATCAGTATACTTCTTAAAGCAATTAAAATAAAAAAAATATATTCAATAATTTTTCACTAAAATGTTTGAATTTTTTTAAGCAGATGTTTTGTCGGTTTTTAATATGTTGACCACTTTCATAACGAATGCAATTTATTTAAAGTAAATCATGCGGTTGATTTAAAAATTAATTTCGAAATTGGCTCATTTTTTGCAGATTATAGGTGAATGAAAACACAATTAATTTGACACATTTTGACCTTCAGTGAATTAAGTTTTTTTTGTTCAAAAACTTGTATTTTTATTTCATTCAAAACATTGCTTGAAAAAAACTATCGCTCAAATGAAATAGCAATTTTCGTTTTTCCTGAAATATGCTCTTTAAAGATTTTTCCTTCTTAACCCCCAGTGAGAAACTTAGGTCAAATCATCGATGTGCCTATGTCAGTTATTGATCAGTAGATAATAAAAAAATAAGTCCAACAATGTTGATGCTTGTACCTCCCACCGCACAATCTAATCGGACTGTTATGCCCGGCTACAAGTTGCTAGAGGTTGCTAGAGGTTTCTAGAGGGTGCTAGAGGTTGCTAGAGGTTGCTAGACGTTGATAGAGGTTGCTAGAGGTTGCTAGAGGTTGCTAGAGGTTGCTAGAGGTTGCTAGAGGTTGCTAGAGGTTGCTAGAGGTTGCTAGAGGTTGCTAGAGGTTGCTAGAGGTTGCTAGAGGTTGCTAGAGGTTGTTAGAGGTTGCTAGAGGTTGCTAGAGGTTGCAAGAGGTTGCTAGAGGTTGCTAGAGGTTGCTAGAGGTTGCTCAAGTACACAGCTCACCCAGAATCCCCTCAGGGTCGAAGGGTCCGGCGCCGTAGACTTCATCCGAGGTCGGAAACTGATAGATGTGGCTGGTTCCCAAGATGAGCCGGTCTATGTACCCGGTAGCTCCCCCTGAACAACCCCTGAAGCTCTCGTCTTCGTGCAAGCCACCGGGTCCCAGGTACCCGCTGCAAGATACAAGATACAAGATACAAGATACAAGATACAAGATACAAGATACAAGATACAAGATACAAGATACAAGATACAAGATACAAGATACAAGATACAAGATACAAGATACAAGATACAAGATACAACATACAACATTCAACATTTAACATACAAGATACAAGAAACAAGATTCTAGATACAGGGTACAACAAGAGACAAGATACAAGATACAAGATACTAGATATAAGATACTAGATATAAGTTACAAGATACAATATGAAGGATGCATGAAACAAAGACAAAATAATCCAACACCAGTAGTGTGGTTGTGAGGCGCATTTGCAAAGCCTTAGATTTTTTTCGAATTTTAACATTCACAATGGTGGTATTTTATTAGCCTAGTTTAAGCAAACTTTGCATGGTCGATAATTTAATAAATTGTGAAGATCTTTAATATATTATCAGTTTACAAAATCTTTTCACTTCATTTTCAGAACTTCAAGCCAGAACTGACCATTTTGTGTTGTTCATGGTCGCCAGCTAGATATTTTCCAAGGGAGGGCAATACGAAACAAATATCAACATTATCCCTATTTAGGGGCGTTGGGGGGGGGGGGGGAAGGCGTGTTTACGTAAGCATATAGCCTTGCATTGTGTTGTTTTTTATTTTCGTTTGGTACTTCATGACCGATTTGGGATGTTAAAATAGGATATGAATTAAAGTAAAAAATTGTGATTATTATATTATTATACCATCATTTTTTGAACAGGCATATTGCAAGCAGTAGCATCCAGGAATTAACAATGGGCTGGAGAAAGGTAGGGGCCGGCTTTTCAAAACAAATAACGGTAGTGCTGAAAAAACTTCCAGTTCTGCCGAAGGCGGAAAAATTCAAATTTGCTACTTTTAAAAGCCTAAAAAATACGTTTAAAAATGTTTTCGTTTAAGGCTGTTCGACAGCGTTTTTCTATTTTCCAAAATATGCTACCAAGTCGTTACATAGTTAATGGCTTTGAAACCTGGCTATTTTAAAAATAAAAAATATTTTTTCAAATTTTTCTGATCCGGTACACGGTTAATACAGCCATCTCAAAATAATTTCAAACTTCAATTCGCCAAGGCACATCATTCAACGTAGGGTGTTGTGTTTTTGTGACATTAATTTTCAACTGGTTTTCTATGAACTGACTGAGAGAAAAAAGATTTTTTTAACTATTGTCTTTCCTGCAAATTTTTTTGTTTGGCGGTACAAATCGGTAAAAAATACCGCCAAACGAAAAAATTCGCAGGAAACACAATTGTTGAAAATTTATTTTTCCTCTCAGTCAGTCTATAGAAAAACAGTTGAAAATTAATGTCACAAAAACACAACAACCTACGTTGAATGGTGTGCCTTGGCGAATTGAAGTTGAAATTTATTTTGAGGTGGCTATAAATTGGCCGTGTACCAGATCAGAAAAATTTAAAAAAAAAAATTGATTTTCTAAAATAGCTAGATTTCAAAGCCATTCACTATATTTTGACTTGGTACATTTTTTTGGGAAATAGAAAAACGCGGTCGAATAGCCATTTAATATGGAAGAAAATTTTACAAAACTCATACATCGCATTTTTGTAAAAAGTATAGTGTGTTACAACATTGTAATTGTATTGACTTAACAATACAAAATGGGCAAAAAAAAATGTGCGGACGCGTCCGCCCCCAAATTAACCAATGTCTGTACTTACACTGGACAGCCTGGCACCTCCAGCAGGAACGTGATGACCGTGTGGCCGGCTACCAGACCTCCCACCACCACCCACTGAGGTACTAGGACCAACACATCCTGGAGGCTGGCGACAAACTTGTTCTGGAACATAATAGGACTTGCTGTAGAGAATGTAGGTTGAGGGTGCCACAATTTTTTTTTTTTTTTTTATAACTGAATAGGATAGACGTTAAATAAAGAAAGAAAGAAAGAAAGAAAGAAATAATGAAACTGAGCGTCTTTCGTTCTCGTCTGATCATTGTGCATTACGTAAAGTCAGGTACATGTGGCAACAAGCATTAGCATGTAGCTGACTTTTTAGAGTTCTCCTAATGAACCATATTCAATGGCTTGGCAATTTTCTATGATTTCGAGTTCAAAATTTTTACTTTTTTTACCACGAAAATGGTTGGCTTGACGCTCGTGAACAGGCGAAATGATCTGACTTTTTTCAATGCGATACAAGGGAGAAAGAATGAAAAGCTTGGCACAACTTCTATCTCAAAGCATTCACAGCCGAAGACTTTTAAAGGAGAGCTTGGCTGCCGATTTTTTTTTTTTACACATTTGTATATTTGTGGGGGATATTGTTTTCTTTGCTTGCAGTGTGAAAGTGACATGGCCTATTTTAAGTCGTTTTCTGAAACATCACGTGTTTATCTTGCCCTGAATACGTCTTCTTTTATCCAGATTTACTTGTTATAACACAGAAATTAAATATAAAGTTTCTACAACAAAAACACAAACAAAACTTCTACTAGACGGCAAAGCAGATATCGTCCAGCTTCTTTCAGCAACTGTGGTGAAGCGGTTGGCGCTTCATTCAAAGGTTGACTTGAGAGTCGGTTCGATCGTGTATAATAATGCCAATGACATCACGATAGTTAGCACTGTGCAAGGACCAGTAGCTGCTTCTAGCAAGGAGGTATTGGATTTACTCCCCACACACCAAAGACAAGGTTGAAGAGAAATTGTTGTGTTGTGTTTGTTTGTGTGCTCTTACTTCCAGCTTGGTGTACTCCCTGTGTTCTTACCTCCGGCTTGGTGTTCTCCCTGTGTTCTTACCTCCGGCTTGGTGTACTCCCCGTGCTCTTACCTCAAGCTTGGTGTACTCCCTGTGCTCTTACCTCCGGCTTGGTGTTCTCCCTGTGCTCTTTCCTCCGGCTTGGTGTACTCCCTGTGCTCTTACCTCCGGCTTGGTGTACTCCCTGTGCTCTGACCTCCGGCTTGGTGTACTCCCTGTGCTCTTACCTCCGGCTTGGTGTACTCCCGGGCAGACATGAAGACGCCCATGGTGGCCACTACCAGGTACGCGACGCCGAATCTCTGCAGGACCCCGAACACTCGGATCTTCTCCAGGTCGACGTTCCCTCCCAGGGTCCCGAGGATGACTCCCAGGGCGAACAGGATAACCGACCTCTGAAGAAACAACAACAACAACGTTATCTCAGGATTCGGTGTCACATTATCTTTAACGTGGTCTCGCGCGACTATGCCGCAGTGCTGCTTCTTAGGTCAGCCAATTCACACAGTTCAGCCAGACGGCGAATGAATGTGCCTCATAGATATTTAAACACCTATAGTAGGCTAGATACGCAGTCTCGAATACCTCCGCACAGACGCGTGCGTAGCAAATTGAAGAGTCAATGTGCCATATTCAAGATGGCGATTTGGCGTTCTAATTTATGCTTTTTTAATGCAATAAAGTATTTTATTGGATTGTTTGATATGATTTTAGCTTGTGCAGCATGGTAATGTACAAACAAAAACAATAAGAAGTTACTGCATAAGGGAATTTAGTAAACATTTGGTGTTAATGGCTAATATGCTCACCTGTCAACTTGGCGGCAATCTTGAAAACTTTTTGGGCTACAAATCGCTCCCATTTACTTAACATGCAAACAGGTCTTTCAAGATGGCTTCAAATTGTCACGGAAGTGGATTAATGACTGCGGATCTAGCCTACTATAGGTTTAATATCTATGGCCTCAATCTAGGAGACCCAAAGATCTTAGATAGGTTTCTATGTGAGATCTCAAACAAGGAGTCATTGGCAGGTTGTGGAGCAAGCCTTCTGTCAGCTGTAGAACTAGCCAATCATATCAGTGATGTCTCACTTTTCTTACCGACCGAGCCAGGGTCATCCTAACCCGTGGCGCATTCACTTGGCGTCTCTCTGAACTGAGTGTGTTAAACATCACTCTAAAGGTATCAGTACCGTGGTTATGACAGTCACATTTGTGAAGTTGATCGGCCTTTATAGCATCGTGTAATGTAGGTACGCGGTAGGACAAAAGAGAATAACATTTCTAAAAATAATAAAATACAAGTCATTGATTCTTTTTTGATCATCAATTCAAGACAATTGGATAAATTGAACCGTGAGACAGTGAAGCATGATTTTTTCTGGATAAAATAAAAAAAATCTAAAAACTAAACTAAAACTACTTGCCCTGATTATTCCTGTGAGTATCTTTAGCCTGGGAATGTTCTTCTTGAGCTGCGAGGTCAGTGAGATGGGGATACAGACGCCCATTATCCACATGAACCTGAAACAAGGACAGACCTATACTTCATGAAAACTAAATGAAAATTGTTCTTTAGTGAAGCTTGATGATAAAACAGAAACAATGATTATAACATTTGATGCTCTTTTAACTAGAGACCAAGCGTGAAATAAGTGACTGATAACATTTTACTAGGAAAACGCTTAAGTCCCGCCGCGTTGTTGGATGAGCGTTATTGGTGCATTGAGCTGCCATGTGTTATGCGGATATTCTGTTGTTCTGTGACAAAATTATTACGGAGGTTCAGAGATTTCAAAGGCCTCTATAAAATTTCATCGCAATCGGACTATCGGTTCAGCCGGAATCGTGTTAACAAACACAATAATACAAACAGAAAAAAAGAAAAAAAGAAACATTCCGGATTTTTTTCTCCAGTGTAGTGAAATGGAATCTTCGCTTCGCTCGCTACGCTCATCCAATGAATACGAATCAAGGTAAGGACTTTCTTTCAGGTCACATGACTGTGGTCACAACGCGCTGAAATGCGCGAGGCTTCTTGATAAATAGACCATCTTTATTCCTTGTTTTAAATAAATAAGTAATTGTTTATTACACTACGGATTATACACACAGTACATTGATCACAACATTTGTGCCACAACTGTTAAACTAGCCCTAAATTATATATTTATTTAATTGTATTTCTTAAATAAAGTAAATAAATAAATCATGTCGTACCAGGGGAACAGGAGGTCGGCGACAAGGAGTCCGTTCCACTTCTCGTGGTCGAAGAACCAGTAGCTGCCGGCGCCGTAGTTGACGAAGATCATCATTATAATGGAGATGCTGCAACAAAGTGGCATCGTTGTGATTATTTCTCCAGCTGAGGCCCAACTATCTGGTAATAATATAATGCATGCTTTATAAGCTGGGGGTGACGAAGTATAAGAGGTAGGGCGTCCTCGGCTCCACTTCGTTCTCCTGCCAAGATGTCGGTACTATGTATATGAGTGAGAGTGTGTTTACCCCATAGACATCCTATATAATTGGCTAGACTAGCAGTCAGCGGTCCACTTCCGGGACAATTAGAAAGTCATCTTGAATGGGTGAGTTTGCATGTTAATTAGATGTAGGCGATTAATCGAAAAAATATTTTTAAAGATGGCCGCCAGTTTGGCAGGTGAGCATATCAGACTTTCAAACCAAATGATTACTAAATTCCCTTATGCAATAACTTTGCATTGTTTCTGTTTGTTCAATACCATGCTGCACAAGCTAAAACCATATCAAACAATCCAGTAAAGTACTTTATTGCTTTGAAAAAGCATAAATTAAAACGCCAAACCGCCATCTTGAATGGGTGAGATTGACGCTTCAATTTGGTACACTCGCGCCTGTGCGGAGGTATTGGAGACTGCGTATCTAGCCTACTATAGGTGTTAAGATATCTATGGTTTACCCCCTGAACGTGTCCAGCGACTTGAGCCTCGGTCTCCGAGGGGGCGTGGCCTCCTGAGGTTCGGGCGTCCTCGGCTCCACTTCGTTCTCCTGCCAAGATGTCGGCACGATGTACCGCTTCTTGGCTCTGCGCTTCAAGTAGACTCCCGCCTGCCATATTGCCAGGTAGACCAGCCACAGCACGAACAAGCCCAGGCAGACCACTGCGAGAGCTGCAACAGGGGACGTACGAGATGAAGCTCCAGTAGCCGGGTGCCAACCACATCTCAGCGCCCAACAGTGGTGTATCCAAGGGGGGAGGAGAGGGACAACCCCTCCCCCCCTTTTGCCAAAAAATAAGTGTAAAGAAGAATATAGAATAACTACAAATTACCATCTGACCAAAACAGGATTTAAGTAGATACAAAGTTGGTTATAGTGATGCTTTTAAACCACAGATTTTCACCAAAATGACCTTGAAATAGAAAACTTTTGGATTAAAAACAAGATTTTAGTAGATAAAAAGTTGATCATTGTGATGCTTTAAAACGCACAGATTTTCAGCAAAATGACCTTGAAGGAGAATTTTTTCGGGAGGCAATTCCCCCGGACCCCCAACTTTGTCTTTTTCACATCTCTGAAATAATTGGTTGAATTTCCCCTTTATGAATTCCTGGATACACCACTGGCGCCCAACATTCGCTAGTCAGGTCGCAACACTATTGGCCAGTTTACACTTAGGCGAGACGCGAAGGCGCTTTTACCAATCAGAGGCCGAGTTTCATGCGAACACGCGAGACGTGAGATCTTCGCCCATTATCCGAGGAAACAAGGAACAGTATGGCTCTCTGGCGCGCGAGTGAGGAACTAGAGAATCGGGGATAGGTACGCCCACCTGATAGGAGAACGCATTGTGACTCGCGTCAGTCTACGACAATACTAAGAAATATTATGATTGTATATTTAATTCACCAAATTTGCAATTTAGAAAGCAATAAAATACAGTAACCAAATAGATTTCCATCCATTTCAACCATTTACTCATACAAAACTACCTGAAAGGTATTATCTAAACTTGACTTTTGGGTCTCGGCAGTGGATGTTGACAGGTTCTTGAATGAAGCATATATTTGAGACATTATTTTATCTAGCCGATTACACTACCGATTAATGTCTGTGTTTATATGTAAGCAGATTACACCAGATGTTTGAAAAATGGATTCAACCTCATATCGCCCTTCGTTTTGCACATTTAAATGCCTTTGTCAGCTCCGTTCACGCGAGATTTTTAGGCCTAGATTTGCTTTGGTGCGGTGTCAAAGTAGGCCTAGGGCCTACATGTTTATTATTTCGTGTAGGCTCTTCATTAAATAATAATATAAGAAGCTCGAAAGGGTGTGATGGCCTACATAAGAAATTAAGTCTGGCCAGAATATTATTATTTAAGCCAGAGTTTTGCACGTCTGCTAGGCCCTAGGCTAGGCGACTTGGCTGTAAATGCGAGATCAACACGCCTAGACAACACAGCTGACGGAGCCTATCCAATTTATTGAAATAAATTGATAGTTTTGGGATACAGACTGGTTAATTATTTTCTAAATTTATATTTTAGTAACAAAAATTATTAGTTTTCTTCTAGCCGAGTCATTTGACACCTAGGGATGGTTGAAACTGGCAAGCAGTAGGCCTAGGCCCTAGGCCAAGCTAGGCGGCCGTCAATTTTCCGCGCTGTTCTCTCAGTTTATCACAGCTCTAGACCATTAACATTTTGTCAAATTACTAGGCCCAGTCCACGCTTGCATTAGAATATTATACTACAAGGATATTTTATACTCTGGGATTAGTAATTGATGCTCTTTGTTTTAGATTTAGGACAAACAAATCATAGGCGCTAGTAATTTGAAATGCAGTACGTGAGAAGAACGTACCCTATATAAAATCACTTATTCTTTACAGATTTTCATTATGTTTAAACTTTAACTATATCACAAGGTATCAACCTATAGTTCTGAATCATTTTTCTTTTATGTAACTGGACGTTTTCAACAGAAAAAGTAGGTTTCAAGATTGGGTCCATGCAATGTTAGCCAAGCGTGTGGACGGCAGCTATCCCCTTTTACCCGGCCATCTTGCTAAACAGCTGATGGCTCACTAGCGCTCCATCGGACCTTTTTTCTCCGGATTGAATCTGGTTTAATAAAGTTCGCTTCTCGCGAAGGAAACAGTTGGCTTTCTGGTACAAATTGCAGTGGATTTACTCAAAGGAACATGGATGATTATCTGGAGTTTGAGTTTAATTTCAAGCTTATTGAAGCTATTGAAAATGAGGCCAGCGTCTGGAATGCTGTTGATCCCTTTTACAAAAATAGGGATGCTTAAAAATGCTTCAAATGCGTATCAGCATTAGCTATATGGTGCATGGGTATTCATAGCTTAACTTACGGAACAAACTGTCAGACCTCGCACCGCCGAGCAACGTTGCAGTGGTGTAAACGTTCAAGACAACTTATCCACGATAAGTATATCTAAGTATATAAGTTAGCTAAGCTAAGTATATCCACTCTTATATCAGTAACTATTTAGAACTTACAAGTAGTTGAGTCATAGATTTTAGAAAATATGTAAGCTAATTGTTAAGTTAAACATTCTGGTAAATGATGAACGACTGAACCTATGCACAAGTACCTACTTTGTACATTGTGTCGTCAGTCGTTCAACCAGGTAGTTATATCTGTGTACTGTACTCTAGAAGTGTCTGACGCTTACGGAGGTAGATGTTGACGGGCGGACTGGCTGTTGTGAGTGAGCAGGTAGTGTTGGCTTCCGTCCCCTCCACTGTCAGGTCGTAGACGCCGAACTCTCCCAGCTCCGCCTTCAGCTCGCACAGCACGCCACTGGAATCACACGAAGTATTACAGCACGCCACTGGAATCACACGATGTATTCCAGCTCGGCCCTGGAATCACACGAAGTATTACAGCACGCCACTGGAATCACACGAAGTATTACAGCACGCCACTGGAATCACACGAAGTATTACATCCTGCCACTGGAATCACACGAAGTATTACATCCTGCCACTGGAATCACACGAAGTATTACATCCTGCCACTGGAATCACACGAAGTATTACATCCTGCCACTGGAATCACACGAAGTATTACAGCACGCCACTGGAATCACTTATAGAGACAGTCAAAGGTTGTCTCTTGAGATTTTTTTGTATGTTTGATGGTCATCAGTCAGTTGTCTCATTAATATCAACATACACAGAATGCGTCAAGCTAGAGAATATCTTCAATATCCTTGTAGGGCTAAGGTTTATTTTCAATAATAAAACTATGTTTGGGTTGCGGATTGCCAACGATCATGTAAGCTCTAGGTTGAACAACAGATGGTCACCGAAATTAATATGACGAGGTTTGTTTTAGTCCCTTAATTCGAACAACAATAATCGTGGTCCGTCTGATTCGTTTAAGTATGACCTTGATTGCAATAGTTTACATTTTACAAGACAAAAAATATGTGTGTAGTGGGATAAAGATGTCTTTCAGTTTGCCAAATTAGTGCAAAATGTGAAACAAGCGCGAAAATTTGCATACTGACTAATTTAAGTGTGCTGAATCCAAAAATTTATGGCCCTAAGATGAATTCCTTATATTTCTATGAGTAATTAATTTAATTACATTAATCAATTAAATTAAAAATTTTATGATTAATTCAACTCAATGTGGTCAAGCGAGGTATTAAATGAAATCAAATAATGCATACAACATTTGTGATTTGATAAAAGTGAAATTTAATCAATGGTAATTAATAAAATCAATCAATTAATAAAAAAAATCAAATATGTAAAAAAAAACACTTCAATAAGATGAGAAGGTTGGTTAATTTGCATTTTCATAGTTATACTTAGGTCTAAACCCAACTGGAAGTAATTTTGATATTAGTCACAACATTTAATCTTAGTTTTATTACTTAATTATTTAATCAATCAATAATGTTTTTTGTTCTAAAACATATCATGTGACATATCAAATTATAGCATTTTTCTTCAGCAAAATGTTTTTATGTATGTTATATTTTTACAAAAACAAATGTTCAATTCAGTTAATATTAATAAACAACAATTAAAGAAATAATTTAAAACATCGATTTACAGCTATCCTAAAGCAAAGTATCAATGTAAATTATTTTTTGTTTGCAGCATGATTAATTAAATATAGGGCCTACATTAAAATTAAATAATGCTTTGGATGCAAATGGTACATATTCACACCAAATTTATCAATTCACAATGCCATTAACAATGTGACAACCTTGGCTTGATTCGTTTAGGAACCATATTTTGTTTCTTCATTTTGTAAGTTCACTCTTAGCACTATATTATTACCAGTATCGCATGATTCATGATGGTTACACCACATTGCACATTGTCATCACACAATTATACATCACTTCTTGAGCACTCTCTGTCGCAGATACACAGATAAGAGCATAGTCAAGACTTTTTCACGCAACAGCATTTAGGTCCGCAATTAATCTTGCAACTACATCTTACTAATAAACGGCATTGCAATGACACCTGCAAGTAGAAAACACAGAGTGTGATTACGAAAATTATATATGTTAACAATAACAGTCATCATTATTTGAACCAGTACCAATATTTACCTCTGGAAGAAAAGTCCACAACGGCTCGTAGCCTGATTCTGTAGTGCGCAGCCCCAGTAAGTTGGTTCTGGAAGTATGGCAGCTTGAACCAAGCATTGTACCCAAATGTGTTCTTTGAGGGCTGCTTGAGTTGGAGGGATATTTTCCAAGCTTCTATTCTTTTTAGTGACTTACTGCTTTCGGCAATCATTCACTGATTGTGCAGATGAACTGCGATCGTACATTACGACAACGAAGCTTTCGAGAATTGACAGTTGCGCATCAGATACAACCTCTGGAGCATTTGACAGTGAAGTAAACACAGGAGTGACTTCCTCGAAATGAGACCATGTATCCATCACGGTTTTCTTGTCTTTCCCGGAGAATGACGAAACTGCGTCACACCCCCTGAACGCGTGCCAGAATGGCAAGGCTGAACATTTAGCTTCTCCCAAACTTTGCGCATTCTCATGGCAGCATTTATGCTTACCTACACCAAATTCATTCCAAAGTTCACCCACATTTAATTTATGATAAGTGTGCAGTGCTATAATGAGCACGTCTGAATCCACAGTGCTTCTCATTATAATTCAGTAATTAAACAAACAATGTTTTGCATACAACAGAAGCCGGCCATCAGCTTCTTTTTGAATGCATGGATCAATTTCGGCTGATCAGTGGAGTTGTTGTTTGAAATCACATGTATTCCGATAGTGCACACAAGAGTGGTCTGTTCACGAGATGCAACTTCCACCAGTCGACGTGATAAGAAATTTAAGAAGTTGGACCAATTTTGTGGAATTGGAGTTTTCGCAAGAACTTTAATGCGGTCTCCCGTCCCACGCTGCAATTTGGTTGATTTTTTTAAGCTATATCTTCTTTATATAATGGCCCATACATATCTGTGCGTATACTTTCAAAGAAGAACTTTTTAATTTCGTATCACGTCGACTGGTGGAAACTGCATCTCGTGAACAGACTATTCTTGTGTGCACTGTCGGAATACACCTGATTTCAAACAATGACTCCATTGATACAGCCTAAAATTGATCCATGCATTCACGAAGAAGCTGATGGCCGGCTTCTGTTGCATGCAAAACATTCAAGTTTGTTTAATTATTACCGACATATAATGTTAAGCACTGTAGATTCGGACGTGCTCATTATAGCACTGCACGCTTATCATAATTTAAATGTGGATGAACTTTGGAATGAATTTGGTGTAGGTAAGCATAAATGCTGCCATGAGAATACGCAAAGTTTGGGAGAAGCTAAATGTTCAGCCTTGCCATTCTGGCAAGCGTTCAGTGGGTGTGACGCAGTGTCGTCATTCTCCGGGAAAGACAAGAAAACCGTGATGGATACATGGTCTCATTTCGAGGAAGTCACTCCTGTGTTTACTTCACTGTCAAATGCTCCAGAGGTCGTATCTGATGCGCAACTGTCAATTCTCGAACGCTTCGTTGTCGTAATGTACGATCGCAGTTCATCTGCACAATCAGTGAATGATTGCCGAAAGCAGTAAGTCACTAAAAAGAATAGAAGCTTGGAAAATATCCCTCCAACTCAAGCAGCCCTCAAAGAACATGGAAAGCGAGCTGCTTACCAAGCAGGACACGTTTGGGGACAATGCTTGGTTCAAGCTGCCATACTTCCAGAACCAACTGACTGGGGCTGCACACTACGGAATCAGGCTACGAGCCGTTGTGGACTTTTCTTCCAGAGGTAAATATTGGTACTGGTTCAAAATATAATGATGACTGTTATCATTAGCATATACTAGGAAACGCTCAGTTGGACGCGTTGATAAGCGAGCACGTGCTATAGCTAGACCCACATTGCACATTTTTTTATATTTTTAAATTTGCGACGTTCGCTGTCCACAGGGCCATGTATCCAAAATTATTTATTATTACCAAGGTATTTGGATATAAACAAAATCCACCGCCATCTAGAGAACCTGACTCCTTGGGTTAACTATTTAAACTCTTTGTTGACAAATAATAGACTGCTTCCTCGAAAGTATTTTGATTTCTTCTAGGTGGCAGTGCATTAGAAACTTCGCGCGTCTTTTCGTTGCCATGGCAACGTTACTTTTGTTATAATGTAATTTCCATCTACACTACTTATCGGATCAAAATAAAATTAACATATTCGTGACCGGACGGACATTCTAAATGATTTGGCTATCTCAGATTTTGTCGCCGTTTAGTTTGAAAAAAAAAACTTTCGATTAACTTTAATGTAACTTTTTAACTTTTTGAACGATTTTGCCACAAAACTAATGGCATTCAATCGAGAACGAAGCTTGCGGATGGTCAAAATTTCAACTCGATCCGAGCCTCCGTTCGAACGTTATGGCGAGACATACAAAAAAAAAAAAAAAAAAAAACACAAAAAAAAACAAAACCAGTGACTAATTTTTCCAGCAGAGTTAAATGGAAACGCTCGCTTCGCTCGCTTAATAATGCATTATAAATTCATTATCATTTCAAATTTACTGCATTTTTACTGTCCACTTCGATGCTAGTGTTCATTGGCTGATCATGCATTTAATTTTCCAGTTTATAGAACTAGGAAACGCTCAGTTGGACGCGTTAATAAGCGAGCACGTGCTAAAGCTAGACCCACATTGCACATAAAATTTATGGCGTTTGCGTTTCCAATGTTATTTATTATTGCCAAGGTATTTGGGTAAACCCGTGTGTAAAAATCTTTACTTTGTGGATAAAATCCACCGCCATCTAGAGGACCTTGACTTCTTGGGAAAACTATTTAAACTCTTTGGTGACAAATAATAGACTGCTTTCTCGAAAGTATTTTGATTACTTCTAGGTGGCAGTGTATTTGATAGAAACTTCGCGCGTCTTTTCGTTGCCATGGCAACGTTACTTTTGTTATAATGTAATTTCCATCTACTCTACTTATCGGATCAAAATAAAATTTACATATTCTTGACCGGACGGACATTCTAAATGATTTGGCTATCTCAGATTTTGTCGCCGGTTAGTTTGAAAAAAAAACTTTCGATTAACTTTAATGTAACTTTTTAACTTTTTGAACGATTTTGCCACAAAACTAATGGCATTCAATCGAGAACAAAGCTTGCGGATGGTCAAAATTTCAACTCGATCCGAGCCTCCGTTCGAACGTTATCGCGAGACATAACAAACAAAAAAAAAAAAAAAAAACAAACAAACAAACAAACAACAAAAAAAAAAACAAAACCAGTGACTAATTTTTCCGGCAGAGTCAAATGGAAACGCTCGCTTCGCTCGCTTAATAATTTTCGTAATCACACTCTGTGTTTTCTACTTGCAGGTGTCATTGCAATGCCGTTAATTAGTAAGATGTAGCTGCAAGATTAATTGCGGACCTAAATGCTGTTGCGTGAAAAAGTTTTAACTATGCTCTCATCTGTGTATCTGCGACAGAGAGTGCTCAAGAAGTGATGTATAATTGTGTGATGACAATGTGCAATGTGCTGTAACCATCATGTGTCATGCGATACTGGTAATAATATAGTGCAAAGGGTGAACTTACGAAATTAAGTTACAAAATATGGTTCCTATAGGAATCAAGCCAAGGTTGTCACATTGTGAATTGATTAATTTGGTGTGAATAATAATGTACCATTTGCATCCAAAAGCATTATTTAATTTTAATGTAGGCCATATATTTAATCATTCTGCAAACAAAAAATAATTTACTTTGACAACTATGTTACGCTTTCGGATAGCTGTAAATCGATGTTTTAAATTATTTCTTTAATTGTTGTTCATTAATATTAACTGAATTGAACATTTATTTTTGTAAAAATATAACATACATGAAAACATTTTACTGAAGAAAAATGCTACAGTTTGATATGTCACATGATATGTTTTAGAACAAAAAAACATAATTGATTGATTAAATAATTAAGTAATTAACCTATGATTTAATATTCTGACTTATATCGAAATTACTTCCAGTTGGTTTGAGACCTAAGTAACTATGAAAATGCAAATTAACCAAACTTTTCAACTTATTGTAGTGTTTAATTTACATATTTTGTTTTTTTATTAATTGATTGATTTTATTAATTATCATTAATTAAATTTCACTTTTAACAAATCACAAATGTTGTTTGCATTATTTGCTTTCATTTAATACCTCACTTGACCACATTGAGTTGAATTAATCCTGATTATCTTAATTTAATTGATTAATATAATTACATTAATTACTCATAGAAATATTAGTAGTTCATCTTGGGGCCATAAATTTTTGGATTCAGCACACTCGAATTAGTCAGTGTGCAAATTTTCGTGCTTGTTTCACATTTTGCACTAATTTTAGACATCTTTACCCCACTAGTGGGTTCTTTAACGATGTCACGCGGTTTTGGACCAAATAAGCACCCTACCCTCCTTCTTTATCGCAGTTAGTCAGAAAAAGTGTAATCTCCACCCCTTACACCTCTTAAACTCCAGTTGCCTCACCCCCAACCTAAGCGTCCCCATACAACATTTTCTGGTTCTAGGGAAACATCATTCTCATTTAGATTTTTAAAAACAAAAATTCACTAAAGCCTTTATAAAATGCTGACAACAAAATATGTTTACATCACTGAAAATAGTATATAATTATAGTTCGTCCGTTACCAGTTGATGAATTTCGTTTTCCTCAAAGGGACAAAAGACCAGATTTGTTCACACCTCTTGACAAGATCATCTTTCTCTGGTTCACCGGAAAATAGTCTCGGAGATCTCCAGTGATTGACATAATTATCTAATTTAATGAATCGAAAACTCATCGCCAAATCACTTAGTTTGGTTTCCATTATTGCGCTTCATTGGTTTGCCAAAGAGGCGCACAAAGAAACTACAACCGGGCAACACTGACAACGGTCAGCGAAGACTGAATTTCAGTTTACAACCCTTGTAATTGGTTATAACAAGTGGCTTACATGTTCTCGCTGTCGGCGAAAAAGCCGAAGTTCGTCAAAATTAATGTAAACGGACGAACTATAAAAAGGGCTTATGCCGCTACAAGACATATCAAGAGGGTGGCAGGTACTCACGTACTATGGGGCAGATGCTGTTTCTGCCATTCTCGCATTTATTTTTAATCTTACATGTCAAATGTTGTGTACAAATAAATGCAAATATTAATAAACTAAACTAATAAAGACATGTATACGACCCCCAGTAGTCACTGTTGCTGTACCTGTCGTTAGAAACCGGTATCGTCTCCTTGTCCCCGTCCGTGTAGAGTCGCCACGTCTCGCTAGCCCTCGTTCGGTACTTGAGGGCGCCCTCCTGCGCAACAGCCGACACCAAGTTCGCCTCCCGGGTGAACGGGCACTGAAACAAGAAACACATTATTATTTAATTAATATCGAACCCTTTAATATCCAACTAAGTCGGGTAGGGGGTGGAAGGTTACCACCACATTCTTGGCTCCCCGGGGTTATCGAAGCCGGCTAGCCATGCCTGAAGCTTCTCTTACATTACCTTTTTCTTCCTCTGCATCATCTATTAATAATAAAATTAAATACATCTTTAAATACGTTTTTGATTCTACCAGCTTAACCACAGAACTCAGTGGGTGACATTAAATATAAAGTTGACCGCTGACACCATCGGCGAGCGAACAATAGAGATTAGACATATTTAAGTAAGAAACACCGATGAATCAAGCGGACACGACTACACTTAAAGACAGTGCCAGAATCAACAAGTCAAATTCGGAATAACCTCAACAGTAGATGTATTGCCAAGATATGATGTACTTAAGTTCACATCAGGAAGTAAGAAAACTTCTGTCTAAAGCGGTAATCGAACGCTGGACCTCTTGCTTTGAAGGCAGAGCCTCTAACCACAGAAACAACGAGCCACATAGAATAGAAGAGGAGTTAAAACTGAGCCTTGTGGGACTCCTTACACAACGTGGGGTCTACTGAGGTTTGCTATTAGCTACTAACATAGTAGTCGTAGTCCTCATTTGTTCAAAGAGGTACACACCGGCGTATCTGTATACGGAGGGGTATATATATATAGTACTTTAGATAGAAATTAAAAAAGTGACTACACCGGGGTAAAACATATATATATATATATATATATATATAATATATATATATATAATATATATATATATATATTATATATAACATATATATGTGCCCTTGCCCTTATACCCCCATGACACCACTTTTGACAAGTCAATGAGGATGATTTCAATTATTTTATCAACAATCCCATCGGCTTTTTTCATCCAACATAATGTGAAAACGTTGTGTATGGAGTCCCACAAGGCTCAGTTTTATCTCCTCTTCTATTCTATGTGGCTCGTTGTTCCTGTGGTTAGAGGCTCTGCTTCCAAAGCAAGAGGTCATCCATACCCCTTATAGCTGATAATATTGGAGTTAGGGCAATTGTAAAGGGATTTTCGAGGGATGTTTAAAAAGACTATCCATTGTGTTCACATTAACGACTGAGGAAAACCTCGGGAAAAACCTTCAGTCAGGACTGTCGGTCTCAACGGAATTTGAACCCGGGACCTCCCAATCAGAGTCGCGCGCTTAGAGCTCGGGCCAAGGTATGATTGCCAGTGAGTTGTAACTACCTTGTAGCACAGCTCGGATAGTGTGTACAGCCAGAGCTGCTCCCTGGAGGTGACGACTCTGACGAAGGCTTCGTCAACCCGCAGCTCCGAGATGTTGAGACCCTCGAACTCTTCTATCCCCGGATCCTCCACCCACGACATGGACGTCATTGCGCCTGCGCGGACACCTGGGACAATAGACAAGTTAATGGGGTATTCACCCGCTAAACACAAAAAATATATTTCATTCAGGCTAACTGGTTATGAATTTATAAATTAAGTAAACAATTTGGTATTTTTCGAGCTGAGTCCCATCGGCAAAAATCTCACAAGAAAAAACATGGGGACGATATTTATGCCCCATGACCTTGGAGGATTTTGATACAAAAAAATATTTGCCATTGTTGACGTACTCGACAGCCATTTCCGTAAATCCTCTATGTTTTGTTTTGTAATTTGGGCAAGTGGTTCGGTCAAAATATACTGATTTCCAAGAAGGGGTGTGATTTTGGAATGCATATTTTTGCATGTTTGATTGTATATTTGTGCACAGTTTCAAGACACAATGTTGTAGATGGCCATTTTAGATTGGTACGATGCTCTAGTACTCTATCGGTCATTTTTTTGCGAAATGGGTCAAGTCCAAAAGTCGTTTTAATGTCTAATAAAAAACTTAATTGCCATTACATTTCAATATTTTTTGTTCAGGCTATAGTTCTCACAAAACCACATAGCGGTCTAGAATCAGTTTTTAGATATTATGCATCGTTCTCGAGATATCACGAAAAAACTGTAATTTCGAATGGTTTTAATGTCGCGACTATCCCATCCTCTTAAAACATGATCATATAATGCATTCTTTCGACAGAGTACTTCACTACACTACACGGAACAAGACTGATAATGAGACTTCCTTGATTAGAGTTTATCTTTTGCTTGGTAAACAACTTAAGCTCCAAGCTAACAGCTACCAACCGCCCCAGCTAACAATCCCATCGACCTCCATTAATTACATTCCATTCATTGATTCGATTTACTTTCGTTTTAATGTGTGCGTTTAAGTTTTAATTTAATTTTAAATATTCTGATTATGTTTTTTTAACATTGTCCTCCTTTGTAAAGCAGTTTTTTATAACTAAGTAGGATAGACTTTTGAAAGAGAGAAACCTTTTATATTATTTTCGTGTTAGTTGACGATATTCTTATGAAGAATTATTGATCGTTCGTGTTTTGTTTAACCCTTTCATTCCTGAAGGTGAAAAGAAAATTAATGTGGATTTTTTCATTTATCAAACAAACATTCGCAATAATAAATAATGTATTGAACTGCATTATTTTCTTTTAGTATTTTAGATTTTTGTGGAAATTTTGAATTTTGAATGAACTACAATTTTCCATATTTTTATTTGCATAATGATTTTAGTCCAAAAAAAGCATCCTTGTTATACATTTTTTTTTTGGGGGGGGGGGGGGAATCATATATTATATATTGGCAAAGTTACTTATTTTGTATCTATTTTTATTTTTCAAAATACAACCATTTTACATATTATTTTACACTGCAAGAGTTTAAAAAAAAGTTGTACAGGTTGTAATATCATACTCCACGTCTTTATTTTTCATTCATTTCATTTTTTCATAATCTTTAACCAATTTTACTTGTTAAGCGAGCGAAGCGAGCGTTTCCATTTGACTCTGCCGGAAAAATTTGTCACACGTTTTGTTTGTTTTTTGTTTTTTTTGTTTTTTTTTGTATTTTTTTTGTTTGTAGCCATAACGTTCAAACGGAGGCTTGGATCGAGTTGAAATTTTGACCATCCGCAAGCTTTGTTCTCGATTGAATGCCATTAGTTTTGTGGCAAAATCGTTCAAAAAGTTAAAAAGTTACATTAAAGTTCATCGAAAGTTTTTTTTTCAAACTAACCGGCGACAAAATCTGAGATAGCCAAATCATTTAGAATGTCCGTCCGGTCACGAATATGTTAATTTTATTTTGATCCGATAAGTAGTGTAGATGGAAATTACATTATAACAAAAGTAACGTTGCCATGGCAACGAAAAGCGCGCGAAGTTTCTAATGCACTGCCACCTAGAAGTAATCAAAATACTTTCGAGGAAGCAGTCTATTATTTGTCACCAAAGAGTTTAAATATTTTTCCCAATGAGTCAAGGTCCTCTAGATGGCGGTGGATTTTATCCACAAAGTAAAGATTTACATACGGGTCTACCCAAATACCTTGGCAATAATAAATAATATCGGAAACATGGCCCTGTGGACAGCGAACGTCGCAAATTTTAAAATTTAAAAAAATGTGCAATGTGGGTCTAGCTATAGCACGTGCTCGCTTATCAACGCGTCCAACTGAGCGTTTTCTAGTTAAATGTAATTTGTATACATATAAATTTATTTTTATTTTTGTTATTCTGTGTCTTAAATTAACCTTAATGTAAAGGCAGAGCTTTGTTGAAAAGCTTAAGGTTTTTATCACCGCGAACGGTTGTGTTTTCATATAATACGTGATACGACAAAATAATAAATGTTATATCAATAGTCTATACATATTCTGGTTTAAAATCCATTCCTCGTTCATTTTTATGTATTGATTTTCATTTAAACTTTAATTTTCTTGACATCTACAAGACTGCGTCACGGTAGTTTTCTATGTTTTTTTAACACCATAAGCTGATAAAACTGATTTGAAAGAGCTATTTTGTATTAAAATCGATAACGCAATAAGGTGAAACTTTCTTATGAAAATTGTGTTTTTATAAAAGTCTATAGTTTACTTTTACATCGACATGATTGATGAATAGTGCGAGTTTCTTTCGCCTGACAACCTCACTTTTCAATATTTTACTAAATAAATTAGTAAAGGTTGTTATCAATATCGCAAGAACGATCAATCATTTACGAGAGAGAACTGTAGGAACTATACACTGCAGGAAGAACATTATAATATTTTAATTGATACGTGTTTTAGTATTGAAGAATTATTGTTTTTATTTATTGTTACTTATGAAAACCAATAAAAAAATCATCTTTAAACAATTTAATACATTTAACAGAACATTCACAGGAAACGTGCCCGTTAAGCTGCATTGTTATTGACTTGTATCGTGAGCAGATTTAGTATATTTTTATTACATGATGAGCAGATTCGCCTAGGGCTGCCCCCCCCCCCCCCTCCCCCCGGGGGTTGGTGTGGGGGGGGGGGGCGTCCTCCTAGGTCATCCAACCCTCACCCTGCGCCTGTGAGTACAAGTTGTTCTTAACTAGGAGCCATCACGAGTATCTACAGATGGTTATTTAATTATTTGATTAATCTAGAGTCTTATCGTATTATATAAAAACATAAGTAAATTTAAATAGGAAAATTGTGAAGGAATGTCCAAAGACCGAAATGAAATGTGCGTGGAATCCAGACAAAACGAATTGTTAAAAATTCCGGGCATGTCCGGTAAAGTCAGGTTGACTCGTTCATAGCTCTGTATCCCCTAGAAATCACATGAAATTCACACTCGATGTTATTACTGCGATAAGATGTGAGTTTGACCGAGTTCCAGTATTAGGCGAGGTCAGGGTTTAGGCGCAATCACGGAATACACGCGCGTGCGTAGTTATTAGGATTTACTAACAACAACAACAACAACAACAACAACAACAACAACAACAACAACAACAAAGATGTGGCGTCATCCAGGCACGCAAGGCTACAAGCAACACTCCGAGCAACACTCTTTACTTCACTGTCTCCCAAAACTTAAAAGGAATGTTTTAAGAATACCCCTCAACCCCCACTTGATTAAAGTTCATGACCCCCCCCCCCCCCCCCCCGCATTGGAAAATTTCTACTCACGCAAAAACAGGCAGTTTAAAGAAGCTGCTTCATGGCATGTTCTCCTAGTGTAATGAGTGTACTCCCAGTGTCATGAGTATACCTCCTAGTGTCACATTGTCCACCAATACGGTAAAATCCTGCGTATGTTGTCTTCCAACTTGATGTTGTCAAAATATATCTTCTGTTTGAATCTTATAATCTTCAACTTTCCATATGGTCTTGTACTTGTATCTCTTTAATTTATTTCTCGGTTAGGGTTAGGTTAGGTTAGTCGGGAAACCCTCCCATAGGTGGAATTGTTAAAGTGTACTGCTTCTGAATTGTATTAAATATATTTTATTTATGTTGTGTTTTTATTTTAATTTAATTTCTATCATATTTTTTTGTCAGAAATAGTTCATGATCATTTTGTGTATTGATATTTTTTGTTGTGAATTTTTACTTTGTTCAGCTCTCCTTACCAACAGATACAAAATAAGAAACAAGCAAAAAAACTGAGGTTATAAAATACAACACTAGCAAAACGGTGATGAAATTGATTGGTATGAAAGGTCAGATTGGTACTGTCATAAACAGCTGCTTTAAATAAGTGAAATTTCAGGTGATCGGTGTCATATTCTTTTTTTCTTTTAATTGTTTCTTGTATTGTGTGGTAGTATTTTAATTCAGTATCAATTAAATAAATAGGCCAAACCTTTGCGTGCACCGAATCTATCTGCTTGTCCTGCTATCTCGCTGCACTAAACCCTCGCACTTGTGCTTATCTGCGATGTTAACAACTAGAACATGGGACTTATCGGCTGAAACACAAGACTTGAACTCTCTCCGCCTTGAACTTGAACGTGATGTACTCTGATGTAGCTCAATAGTAGAGCTTGAGACTCTGATTCAGCAGGTCGCCGGTCGATGCCAGCCACGGACACTCCCGACTGAAAGCAACACTTCACAACTAGCCCTGTCTGTACCAAACACCTGTTAAACAGGTTTACCGAGATTTTCATGGACAATACACTGGATCGTGAATTACAGACGAATTAAAATTGAACACGCCATTTTTTTAAGGGTATTCACCGGCTTAACTCAAACAGTTTATTTCATTTAGGCTAACTATAATTTAAAAAATTAACTTATTGTTGTTCGGCGCTTTCCTTGACCTGCAGCCATTACATCTTAATACAACTTGGCACACTTGATAATGAAGGATATAATATGTACTCTCCTATCATATCAGATTTTCAATATTTATCATAGATCAATCAGAAAATGTGTAGTTATTTTGGTTTTTTGATCATTCTGACAGATTCTTAATTCTAGAAAATTTTATTTTAATTAATTTTATTTTCTTTAACCAATTAATGGAAAAGTGCTTTGAAAGATGTCTTCATACTTAATTTTAACATATTTATTATGTAAAATTACAAATAGATGCGACTAAAATTGGCTGAGAAATTTTAATGCTCGTAAAATAAGTCACAGTTAAAAATTTGATCTTGTACACCCGGCGTCAGACGTAAATATTTACATTACCAAGCCATTGATTTATTTCTGACGCCGAGTGTACGAGATCAAATTTTTAACTGTCATATTAGTGGAGTGGAGTGGAGGTTATGTGATTAAAATTATTTTTGGGGTAGTAGCCCTTTTAAGTGCAATGCATCATCCTATTTCCAAAGCTCCCGAGTTTTACATCATCAAACAAAATGCCAATAATAACAATAACTCACTAGAAATAATTAAACTAAACATTGTAATTATTTACTAACCTTATTATATGAAATTTGAGATTTGACGTTCACTTGGAGTTAAAGAAGTCGTAAATTCAAACAGGATAATATTACTTAACATTATTAAACTTGCTTCATATAACAACAAACACATTAATTAATTCAATCACTTAATTAACTAAAACGCTAATTACGTCAGGTTAAGATCACAATCCCGGTATATAGTCCTACATTTACAACACAATAAAACCACTATCAAGAAGTCATATTATGAAATGTGTTGTTAATCGAAATATTCGGATATTTAATTTACACCAATTAGTAGAAATTTCCTAATTTTGCTTAATTACAACAATACGATCCTGAAGTACGTCGTAATCAGAATAAATTTAAGATAATCTATTCAAAAACTAATTTCAATTGCCACGTTTGATGTTTTTTTGTATCAAACAATTAATTGCATAGACAATAATTAATGAAACGTGAAACGCACTAAGTTAAACAACACTGATAAACGAACAATTGTGTGTATTTCACTGTCACCGTATTCTGTAGCATGTTCCCTATTAATTCATTCGTGGACATGGAAAATTCACAGTTTTACAATAACCTGTAATTAGAATTACACAACACTTGGATAAATCACAATGGAAGCAATCACCGATCTAAGCCGTCCCACATAATAAAGCAGATAATATGTTATCGTCGCGTGTGACATGGGCCTACCTCTGTCAAGCTGGACTATCTCTCAGCGTTCACCTGTCACTACTGGCGAGACATATCCACTCACTCACTCACTCACTCACTCACTCACGACAGTGTTGGCTAGAGAGTTAGACGCGCGACTCTGATTCGGGAGGTCTCGGGTTCGAATCCCGTCGAGACCGGCAAACCTGACTGAAAGTTTTTTCCCTAGAATTTTTCCCAGTCGAATGCGAGGGACTAAGTTATCTTAAACAGCCCTCGGACATCCCTTCACAATTGTCCTATACGCAACATACCTAGTTGGACACCTGAAGAGGGTAAACCCTACACAGGAATCCTTGTCAAACAAGTGTGTTATTGTCTTATAGACCCAGGCGCAAAACAAGGCGCAAGAATAGCGCAGATTAGCGACGAGATGAGCTGGTGATTGACCGCCCATCCTCTCCACATACACGCACTGCTGGTATTTACATAAAATATGGTCAAATAAAAATGTTTTGTTAAATTTTATAACTTTTTCTAAAATATGTCTTAATTTTGTATTCTTATAACATCATATTTTACTGAATTTTTTTTTGCCTAACTGCCATTATTTGACTTCCCTTCCACCAACCAATAACCGGACGACCTTTTTCAATGCACCTCTTGGCAACTTTCTTATAAAATTGTTATAATTTATAATTTTTGTGGGAAGCCTGCCCAGGGTGCGATTCATGCCCAGCTGTCTAGCTAGGTATGTTGCGGATAGGACAATTGTGAAGGGATGTTCGAAGCCAGTTTAAGTGAACTCAATCCCTTGCATTCGTATTAAAGACTGAGGAAAACCTCGGAAAAACCTTCAGTCAGGATTGCCGGTCTCGACGGAATTTGAACCCGGGACCTCCCGAATCAGAGTCGCGCGCTTAGCGCTCGAGCCAACACTGTCGGTTGCGAGTATCAATCCTCACAGTCTGCTCGACTACCGGTAGGCGTAGCAGACCCGCACTCAGTGATACGAGTGAACGTGACGGAGACTCGCCACTTGTTGACACAAGACACAAGACACGCTCCGTCTACCTATACGTCTCACTCAAGCCTTGGACCGGGTTGTCATGCATATCTTGCATGTTTTGATGTATGAAGTGCAAGGTGCAGCAGTATGAAAGTGTGGAATACTTCTATTCTATACCATTTCATACCAAAAATGCTAACTTGTGAGGGGATAACTTTTGCTTAAAAATTCCTAATTCGTTAACTGCTTATTGTTGCTAAAGGGTTGGCTTGGTCGGTTTTACAGCCCCCCACTGAAAATCAGTAATAAGTGGGTCGTCTCTTAACCCTTTCAACCCCGATATAAATTTGACCAAATTAGGTAATTTTTATAAACCAATTAAAAATTCCGATTATTTTTCTAAGATTTTTTTTATTTTTTTTATTTTTAAGCGTGTTTTTAAGTAATTTTCGGGAAATTTTGAATTTTGAATAAAATCTTATTTTTGTTAAAAATTAAATTTGGAATGCATTCCTGAAACTATGTTTTTTCTGTTTTTTCGCATAATATATCTCAATAACAGCAGTAATAGAAATTTATTACTTTTCTGGGACTAACCAAATCTTTTCCGTTTTTAACCTTTTTAGCAGATGTGTATTTTCAATCGCCTCTAAAAAAAAAGGCACTTTTCGACCCATCTAATTGGTGAAAAAATGTATTTATTTTTTATTTACCAAAAAAAAATAACACGGGAGTCAAATTGAAATCCTAAAAATTTACCGGCATTTTTTTTTCTGTTAACATAATATGGAAAGATTAATTATTGAATAATAATAAAAATAAAATAAATAATAATAATATAATAATATAATAATAATAAATAATAATAATAATAATAATAATAATAATAATAATAATAATAATAATAATAAATAAAAGTTATATAACTTATTTTCAGTGGGGGACTTTACATCAAAGCGACCAAGCCAACCCTGCAGGTCCCCGACGCAAATCGACGAGTGAGCGATAACCAACCAAAGATCGATATTTTTTAATAGGAAATATAGCAATCAGTGGTATGGACAGTGCGAACACCCGCAGATCAACGCCAGAATCAACAAGGCCGATTCAGAACAACTCTGAAATTTATTATGTTCTTCGTTGCTAGGACGTCTCCAAAGTCACCGTTTACAAACTCCTAAGACAAGAACTGATGGACTTAAGCCCAAATCAGAAGTTAAAAAACTTCTGACTGTAGCGGGAATCGAACCCTGGACCTTCTGCATTGGAAGCAGATACGCTAACCCTAACCACAAGACCAACGAGCCACACAACTCCATGAACAACTCCATGCTAAACAAATAAGCAAATAACTATTTGACTCACCAAAATATGTGTATATATGACACATCGTGCAGGTGGCAATTAATATCTCACTGCCTCCTAGATGTTGCTCGTGGCTCCTGCAACATCTATGATCTAGGAGGCAGTGTAATAGCTTTGCATACTTAACTAGTCTTATTAAAGATTATACATTGGCAGCAACAGTCATAGATTATCTATGACAATTGACCAGAATTGTCAATTTTAAACTTTTCAACAAAATCCGAAATCGTAAATATCAATTTTTTTAAAAGTTTGTGTCATCAGGGCCCTTTGTTCCACTTCCATGAGAATTCTTGACCAAAATGTCAAACCACTGTGGTGTCAGTGAGGGTACGCGCATGTCTTGAGCTCAATGTAAACACGGCAACTTTGTTTACTTCCCATGAGGGTTCGCCAGTGGCGTATCCAGGAATTCATAAAGGGGGGGGGGGTACAACCAATTTTTTCATAGATGTGCCGAAGGCTAAGTGGGGGGTCCGGGGGGCTATTTTCTTCTTCAAGGTCGTTTTGGTGAAAATCTGTGCATTTTTAAACCACCACCAACTTTTTATCTACTAAAATCATGTTTTTAATCTAAAAGTTTTCTCTTTTAAGGTCATTTTGGTGAAAATCTGTGCGTTTTAAAGCATCAAAATAACCAACTTTGTATCTACTAAAATCCTCCTTTAGTTAGATGGTAATTTGTAGTTATTTTATTTTCTCCTGTACACTTTTTTTTTCAAAGGGGGGGGGTTCTCCCCCCTTTCCCCCCCCCCCTTGGATACGCCACTGGGGTTCCCACGTCTTGTCAAGGTCGGGTTCCCACGTCTTGTCAAGGTCACAGCAGTGTTTCATCTCTCCCGCCAACAATGGCAACCTATGATTATTATTGTTTCATGTTGTTCAAGAAGTTGAACTGTTAGAGGGCCCACTTGCAATGGGTGAACTCGGATATTTGCTGTATCATAAAAAACTGTGCTGATATCATAAAAATATTTGCTGATATCATCAAAATACTTGCTCATATCATTAAAATATTTGCTAATATCATAAAAATATTTGCCGATATCATTATAAATATTTCCTGATATCATCAAAATCGTTGCTCATATCATTAAAATATTTGCTGATATCAAAATATTTGCCAATAATATCAAACTATTTTCTGCCGATGGTTCAAGTGGGGCCTCTCTCCCTCTGCTACTTCAGTTAGCTCCTATAAAGAGGAGCAAGTTGCGCCTGGGAAGGTTCCCTACGAATAAGCTAGTTGATAGTTCTAATGTTGCGCAGTGTCCTTCAGATGTGTTTAATATTGACCGCGGTTTCGCCTGTTAACCTATAGATCTCGGCCACAGTTGGCAGCGAGTTGTGAAGCGTAGGCTCAATTTAGAAAGTTGCCTGAAAGTAACGAGATATTTAAAAGTAATAACTGGTTGCGAGTGTGAAACATCGTTATCGCGATACTGAACTTGCGTGATGCGTGATATAACTAATAATGCACCAACTAACAACTATTTGACTATAACGGAAACTATGAATTACAGCAATAATACCGTCAGTGTTGGCTCGAGCGGAAAGCGCGCGACTCTGATTCGAGAAGTCCCGGGTTCGAATCCCGTCGAGACCAGTAATTCTGACTGAAGGTTTATTCCGATGTTTTCCTCAGTCGTGATTGCGAATGCAAGGGAGTGAATCCTCTTAAACAGCCCTCGGACATCCCTTCACAATTATCCTAACACCAACACCTAGTAGACACCTGAATGCATTGCAGCCTGGGTAGGCTTCCAACGAAAAATTATTATTGTTGCAAAAATGATGTTTTTTTTTAACATACAAAGCTTTCTTCGATAATATGAGGTAAATATGAAACTTATGGTTTAAACAAATAAAATCTTGAAAGCAGTAATAATTTTATATTTTGTGATAAAGTCCAAAATTTGCGAAAGAATGCTTCACCGACAAATAGGAGGTTTCCATTATTTACATGCACACAGTTTTAAGATCGAAGAAATAGTAAAATGCAATAAAAAATAATTCAGATCTAATTCATGAAAAAAACAAAAAAAACTAAAAATAAATATTTAATTTTCATGATAAAATTGTGTAAGGTTTTTATGCATAGGTCCACGAAATAAGTGATTTCCCGAAACAAAGAGTGCTGTCGTATGACATCAAATTTTCGTACAAATTTAGCACGATTTGTGATCGAACCCAGGACCCATTAATCAAGTGTAACAATTATCCAGGCCCAAGGTGTAATTACTATTGAACTAAGTGAGCTGTAAAACACTTGTTGTTTTAGATCAAGTGAACAGATAACTAACCTCTTTGCTCGCCCTCGGTGCGTTGTCTCTGAGGTTTAGGTCGATCACAGGATGGCACGGGGTGGAACCAGGGATCGATCCTAGCGAGACACACACTGACCGGTGCGTAGTTCAGCACACACTGGCCGCCGGGCAACAGGTTGTACTGGGACACGTGGACAGCGGGACTTTCTACTTTAGTGTTAAGTAACATGCGTGGCCGTCTTGTGTGGTGGGCTAGACTAGGGAGCGGTAGATTTTGATTGGATATTGCTTAACGTCTCATATTTATGCAACTTGGCTAATCGAGACGAAGGGAGGGACGTAAGGGATGACGCGGGGGGACAAGGGGTGGACAGGCCTGTGCTGGTCAGAACCAGCCACAAGCGTATGTGGAGGGCAGGGGTTCCCCCAAGTCGTGGTCGTCTCTGTCTGTGTCATCATCCGTCCGTGTTGTCATTGTCGTCGCCGTCGGGGAGGTAGTCAAAAAGGGAAGGCGTAGTTCCCCGACGACGAGCCGCACTGACCTAGCGGGACTAAGGCGGGGTCACGGAGACGGAGACGGAGACGGGGAAAGAGACAGAGACGGAGACGGAGACGGAGACGGAGACGGAGACGGAGACGGAAACGGAAACGGAAACGGAAACGGAAACGGAAACGGAAACGGAAACGGAAACGGAGACGGGGACGGGGACGGAGACGGGGACGGAGACTGAGACGGAGACGGAGACGGAAACGGGACGGAGACGGGGACGGAGACTTTAGCAGAATACTAAGGTCTGGGATGATCAGAAAATACACAATCCACAGTTAAACAACAAAAAAATATTGCATTATGTGTACAGCATATTAACAAAATGTAATGAAAATAACGGGTTTAAGAGGGAATAAGGACACATTTGGCAGTTGGCACATAGCTATTCGCTCGGCCAGGATGAATCCGACGTATATGAAACTTTGCAGAGTGATCAATAAAGCATACATAGACAGCCTTACAGTCTTAGAGTTTCATTATTTCATTTTTATCAGCTACGATCAATCAACGAATGTGGTATTTTTAGACTTTTTAAGTAAATTTAAATGGTTGACATTTATTTATTTATTTTTTTATTTTATTATTTAAAAATAATTTCTTAAAAAGTATACCTGTAGAGTCCTATGTTTCCGCTTCCTTGACTACTACCCAAAATAGTTTTGGGTACAATTACAATTGTAAACACCTGTGGTGTCAATCGGCCGAGCAAACATGAATTTCATTAAAACGCATGTGCTACAATATCCTTTTAAATTTGGTTATGCTGTTACAAAACAAAAATAATAAATAACAAATCAATAACTTTGTATGTTTAAAATATGTAAATACTTGGTTATTTAACATTGTTATGATATGAATAATGATATTATCTAATTAGCGAAAGCGTAATATTCCAAAACCTTCTCTGACATGCATCTTTATTTCAAAAAGGACATGAGATACACAGCAAAGACTAGAAGCAACAACATAATTCCACGATAGCAGAAAGGCTCACCAACTATCCATAATTACAAAAAAGAGTTTACTTTTTTCACATGTGAAAACTAAAAATTATTTTTGTTATGTTCGATACTACACAAACAACCAATTAAGAGGAATAAGACACATTTGGCAAAGTTGTCAATAAAGCAACCATGAACAGCCTAGTCATACATTTTACAAATTTTGTCAGCCAGAAAGAAATTCACGAATATAGTCAATTATTTTGGACTTTTTAACACAATTATTTAAACTAAGTTTCATAAATTATTTTAAAACAAATTTTAGAAATGTGTTACTGCAGAGCCCTATATTTCCACTTTGTGACATTAGTTCAAAGTCTCACATGTCAGTCAGCCGAGCGAACATTGGCCTGCTTGATAGATATTTATAAACCCGGCACCACCACCTGAAGAGATCGACTCTAGACTCTGTGTGATCATCTTTTGAGCTCGGGCCAACTTTTTTTACAATGAAATTGTCCATTTAAAAATTTGGCTTGATCGATAAATCTAGCTAATATCACATGCACTCTGGCCCACTTTTCAACCTCCAATTTTTACCTAAAAATCTGTGAATTTTTTAAACGATGTTAAAAAGGGATGAACGCTTGTCGCAATCGGAGCACATTTTAAACATTTAAGTATTTTTCCCATACGTAAGCTTGCGAAATTACCACAAATTACCTATTTGGTAAAAAAAAAAGTGAGGAATTATTGAAAATGTGGTCGGATAGCGCAATTCTTACATTCTTACTTAACATTTTGGTGCAAGCCATAATCCGATGTGACAACTATGAGCTTCCAACTGATCCAGACTTAATCTCTGCGTTCTGAGTAAAAAGCTGTTTTTCTAGAGCTCGGCCAACGATTTAAGTAGCTTCTATCCTCATGCCCTAGTTACAATAAATTATCTCTAAAAAGGACGAGAGTTATTATATACCTATGCCGTGTATAAATGTGAAAGAGAATAAAGCATTATCATTATCATTATTATTATCATTATCATCATCATCATCATCATCATCATCATCATCATCATCATCATCATCATTATCATTATCATTATCATTATCATTATCATTATCATTATCATTATCACTAAATATTATTTGCTGAATCAGCTGCGCACGCTCACTGCGTATGAAGCGATGGTTCTAATAACTGCAGAGAATGTTCTTCCTTATACGCAGTCCGCCACTCACTCCGGACTAGCCTAGAATACGACGGATGATTTTAAAATAATTTCTACTATTTCTTACACAATGCTTTACATGCGCGATTAAGATTACGCTGGTTATTCTGAAACTTGCCTAATGTTGAAACGCATGTAAAAACTTCAGTTCAGATCTAAACATAAAACCAGTTAAATGACTCATCACTCAAAGTGCTTCGTGATCGTGATTATATAATAGGAGAGGAGAGGATGCGGCACCGGGTATGTATAAGACACGGCGGTACGTGTATCACCCCCACCACTTCCCCCACCCCTACCCAACACTCTTCCCTCGAGAGGGGAGGGTGGGGCACCGGGTATGTAAGACTCTCGCGGGTACGTGTATCAACCCCCCTTTCCTGCCCAACACTCTTTCCTCCAACGCTGATAAGAACAGCACCATGGTGTGGACGCTGGCGAACGTGTCAACTCACTCATTGTGTAGGGTGTCAAATCTCTTACGTTTGCGATACGATGTATAGACGATAGTAACTGCACAACCGCTGCGCATCTCTCATTGAGCGGATACCCGCCCCACCTGTGTCCTACACGGGTACGCGCATCACCCCTCCCACCATCCTCCCCTTCTCCTTCCTTCTCCGTCTGGGCGCGACAATGGCCGCCCGAAGGATCGACCCAAGTCCGTTCCTCTCCGCGAAGCTACTCCGGTGTCCACCCACCCAGAACTCTTCAGGGATCTCCAGGTCGTCGTCGTCGTAGTACTCTGTGTTGTCGGACACCTCGGCTGTGGGCTGAGGTTTGGGGGTTGTGGGCTGGAACTCGGGTACTATGGGCGTGGTTTCAGGTACTGTGGGATGCGCATCTATTGCTGTTGGCTGTGCTTTGAGTGCTGTGGGCTGCGCCTCTATTGCTGTGGGCGTGTCCTCGGGTGCATGGGCGATCCGCCAACCCTTATTGCTGTTGGCTGTGCTATCGAGTAATGTGGGCTGCGCTTCTATGCTATGGCTGTGCTTCAAGTAGTTGGCGTGTCCTCGGGCGTTGTGGGCGTGTCCTCGAGTGCCATGGGCTGCGCCTCTATTGATGTGGGCTGTGCTTTGGAAGCTGTGGGCGTGTCTTCAGGTGCTAAAGTCGTGGCTTTAGTTGCAGTAGGCTGGACGGCAGGTGCTGTGGGTTGAGGTTTGGGTGTTGTTGGCTGGGCATCGTTCTCTGCAGTGGTGGTATCAGGTGCTATTAACGTTTCTTTGGGTGTTGTGGGCGTGGTTCCAGTTGCTGTAGGCGTTGCTTCGAGAGCCATGGGCTGAACCTCGGGGTCCGTGGGCTGGGCTCCTTGTGTAGTGGGCGTGGGCTTCTTGTGCTGTGGGCGTGGCTTCTTGTGCTGTGGGCGTGGCTTCGAGTGTCGCGGGCTGGACCTCTGGAGTCAGGAAGACGATAACGTCGGAGTCTCCTCGGTCAACGACGGCGTCCTGGCTCACCGACACCTGGACAGTCACGTAACCGGAGGTCGACGGAGAGAACACCAGCAGTACAGCGAGGGTCAGCGGGACGATATCCATGTTGGCTAGAGACAGAGAGACAAGCATTCAATGGGTGAGTTGTGCGCTTCATATGTGACTCCATCGTGTCGTTACTCAATTCAAACGAGCCCACTTTTATGTCCCAAGTACGTTCCTTGTCCCCTATCTCTCATACAGTGCCCAGTTACCCCTGTCAGGAATACAGCTTCTAAAATAGTTTGTTAAGGTAACAACCCCCAACAATCTTTAAGTATAATATTATATAACTACTTCAGGTGAAGCTGAAGCATAAAGCGCAAGACTCAGATTGAAGAGGTTGCGGACCAACACCCGCCACCGGCAACACTGATTACAGACTAAGATTTGAATGTGACTTTAGATTAACTTCAACTCAACTTTGAACTCTTTGAAGCGCGATGGTCACCGATGTTGACCACCAACAAGCAAGAAATAACATAGGAACGATCTTTATGCCCTGTGACCTTGGAGGATTTTGATCCAAAAAATATTGGCCGTTATTGAAACACTCTACAGCCTTTTCTGTAAATCCTCTATATTTTGTTTTGTAATTTGGGCAAGTGGTTCGGTCAAAATATGCTTATTACCAAGAAGGGGTGTGATTTTGGATTGCTCATTTTTGCGTGTGAGTGGTATTTGTGCACAGTTTCAAGACACGGTGTTATAAAGGGCCATTTTAGATTGGAATGATGCTCTAGTATCTTTGTGGACCAAAAAATAAGCAACCCCCCCAAGCCAAGTTTCTCAAATTTATAGATCAAAAAAATTTGAAAAATTCGTGTTAAATCACAGTTACTAGCTAATTTTTTGAACGGTCATTTTAGTTTAGTATTTTTCAATAGATTATGTGGTAAAAAAAATCGGGGGGGGGAACCCGAGTGTGAGGGATAATGCTATATTTATTTTATTCAATTGCCCACATGGTAGCAAGTACGTAAAAACATTTTGCATCCAAATCCATATCCTCCAAACACCTTCTGAACCTTTTCACCTAGGATTCTTCAACACCTAGCTGGCAATTGATTTCATTCCACGATTGCTATATTTATAAAATACCTCTTCCCAAAATCCTTTTTATGTTAACATATCAACTACCTCATTTATCTTCTGTTTCTCTATGCTATATTCAATTTAAGAGCAATGGTAACCACTCTAGCAGGAAGTGAAATTTCAATACATAAATAAAATAAAAAAACGTTTTTATGTTGAATGCTAATTTGGCAGTGTTTCAAATGAAACTTATTCTTCGTCATTACGGTTATGATGGGATATCAAAAGCATTAATACCGAGTTCTTATCAGAATCATTATTCTTATCTCAATGCAACGTCAACAGTTGTTATTTCCTTTTCATTGATGTGCAAGCTAAAGTCAGGCCGGGTTGACTGAACCCACAGGATAGCTAGTTTTATTTATTGTTTCATTTATTTATTTGTTTACTTATTTATGTTTTTAGGCCCATGTATTTATTACGTTATTTATGTATGTTTTCAATTGTTTTTATTGTAATTAGTATTGTTATTAAATTAATTAACACTTATCTTATTCAGTTATAAAAACGGATTAGCAAAACAAGAGGACAAAATAAATCAAATTAAATAATTGCAGACAAAATAATGAAGTATAAATCATTTTTGAAATGGTTATATTAGAACATCCATGTCTAGTAAGACAACAGTATTTAATTTTGATAATATATTAAAATTTTAAGCCCTCTCAACTTTTTTATTCACCCACTTTGGGCAGAAGTTCTGTAACCTCTGACGTGGACTTTAGTTCTTGGCTTAGGAATATGTATAAACTGTGACTTTGGAATAGTGTCTCGCTTGATTGATCGGTGATTACTTTAAATATGCCAGTCTTTAGTTGGTCATTGTACACTCGTCGATGGTATCGGTACCTACATGGTTGTCTTGGTCTGCTTTAGATTGGATGTCCCCCATTGAAAATCAGTTAGTAACTGAGTGGGTTAACTCTTGATATACGAAAGTATTCATATTTTTTATTTCTCATGAGACCAACAGCCGACTTATCACACATACACTAAGTACTTAGTCTATCTCACTTGTTGTTCGAAGTCAGTTCTCGAGGTATTTTATCATACAACACGATAAGAATCACGATTATCTCTCAAGGCCACGCTAACTGCAGCGCTCAACCTCAGAGCAAGGATGATGCATTTTATGTTTCTGGACTCAAAGAAGTATTTTACTGGTGCTTCATAAAAGTTTTGACAAAAACAACCTATGTCACACGTTTAGGCTTCAAAAACAAAAGATTTTCACAAAAACAACCAAAATCAAATTTTTAAAGCTTTTAGATGTGCATTTCAGGAACAACAGTCCAGCTGTTCTATGTGGAACTATATACATATCCTATATATCAATCAGAACTTGCAGGAGCATCTGAACAAAAATGCATACTTTTTCAAAATATTTCATGAAAACAACCACAGTCCGTAGCAGAAATAAAAACTTTCATCGCGGTACACTGTTAAAACAAAAAATTAGAATTTTAATACCTGACTAGGAAGCTTCGCAAACGCTTTATCAGGCGCGTTGTTGGATGAGCGTAATTGTTTAAAAACGAAAAAAGCGTAAAATTGCGATTTTCATAAGAAATAATTATTTGATTGCGCTAAAATTTCACAAGAATATATAAATTCATAAAATTAAGGTTATGTGGAAAAATCATTACAATCAAATAATGCATGTAGGTGTTATAAGTCGAAAAAATGTTTTAAAAATCAAAAAATCGTTAAATTGCTATTTATTTTTAAAATAATATTTCGATTGCGCTCAAAACGTGGCAGTTCTAAGTTCAGAAATTTCGAAGGCCTCCACAAAGTTTCATCGCAATTGGAGTATCGGTTTAGCCAGAATCGTGTTAACAAACAGCCAAAAATACAGGGAAAAAAATCCGGATTTTTTTCTCCAGTGTAGTGAAATGGAATCTTCGCTTCACTCGCTACGCTCGCTACGCTCATCCTATTACGGATGGTATGAAGTTTAATTAATCTCCAGCAAAAATATGTGCTTTTTATACAGTGGCTGTTTTTTTTTTAAACGCCTCAGTTGAATTAAACACAATGATAGAAAGTTTTAGGATAAAACTGATTGTGACAAAATAAAGATTAAATTGATTAAGCTGTGTTTTGCAAGATTGACACGATTTATGTACAGGACGGTAGAAAAAGATATGATTTCATTTTGATTTCACTTTCAACAAAGTCGTTATTATGTACTTATTACTTATGTACTACTTTATGTACTGAGCCTTATTGTCCATTGTTGTTGTTATTTTGGACGAGTTTATTAAACAACTAACCGAGGTATATTTATTTTATCGCTTAATTGTGTGAATTTTCAGACGTCTATCTCCATTGTCAGAAACTAAGTGTCAAAAATTCACAATTAAAATTTACAAATTTCGACGACAAAATTGACTACAGTTTTTTATTCTGTGTGCTTTATTAGTACTTACTTATTTAATGTCCTTTGTAAATCACTTTTATTGCTGTTAAATATAAGTCATATTATGTTAAATAACAAAATAAAGCGCCTAGTACAGCACTGTGAGCAACTCGGGCGCGAGATGCGACAACACTGGCTCGGACACAGACAAGCGATGACCTTGTGACCCCTGACCTCGCTAGAGGTCACACATGTGATGTTAAGAGGATGCAGCGTGGTTGATCTGCAGTTTACCCGGTTTCAAGTTTGCCAGACAATTTATTTTTAATTAATTAATTATTTACCAATTTAGAAAAATGTCAGCCCGCGCACAAGAATTCATAGATCCCTAGAATTCAGAATCCCTAGACCCAAATATGATTTCTAAAGAATGCAGTAAAGACGTCTGAAAAGTAAGTAGAATGTAAGAGGGGCTTAATAAAAGAGCGGATTATTTTTTTGAAATTTTTTTGACGGTACATAACCTCAGAATAAACAATTAGGTATATTCAAATTACTGGAATCAGTTGCTCAAGTTCAAAATTGAATTTTGAGCAGCGGGTTTTTGTATATTGTTTCTACACTCCTGTATCTACAACCTAAATATAAGGATAATTGGTTTTATATGGTTTCAGGCGTTTCACGATTTTTTTCGGTAAACGGTACAAAATTTGAAATTGTACCGGCAGGCGAAAAAAATTGTGCAACGCAACAAATCATATAAAACCAAAAATCCTTTTATTTAGGTTGTAGATAAAGGAGTGTAGAAATAATATACAAAAACCCACTGCTCAAAATTCAATTTTGAACTTGAGCAACTGATTCCAGTAATTTGAATATAATTGTTGATTCTGAGGTTATGTCCCGTCAACTTTTCAGACGTCTTTACTGATTCTATGAAATCAAAACTTCGGTCTAGGGATTCGCCTTAAGCGGGCTTTCTCACACTAACAAAGTAGGTAGACCTATATTTTTAATGGGCCCTAATCCAAAACACCAGTATTTTATTCAATGTTCTGTAATATTGTGTAACTGTAACAACTGAGGATAAAATGGATTTAACATTTTAACATTAAATAATATTATAGCACTTTTCCATAATTATTTATTATACAAAATATAAAATGTAATAAAATTACATTATCTAGAATTTCAAATCTGTCAAAAGCCCATAACGATTACGCATTTTCTGACTGATTCGTGATACATGATGAAACTATTATATAATATGGTAGTGGCGTTCATAAGTCCATTGTGACGATCAATACCGTGTTAATAAGTCATATGTTATGGCTGGGGAAAATAAACGCGCCGAACATCAAACCAGTCCGTCTCCCTCGTAGTGTGTACTAGTCGCAGTTGAATTTATTTATAAGTTTCACAACACTAACGATTGCTTTTAAGAATAACATAGACCTAACATTTATTAATAATTAAATACAGCTGTAGTAGTCGTCGTGGTACAACTCTATATTGACATGAACCCTGCATTAAAGTTCTTACCGACTCTGAATCATCCGAATTTGACTCATATATTGTCAACGAGCATCATTTTGAATTTGTTTTTAAAATAGCCGCCATTTTGGTGACCTACATGGAAATTGAGGTGGCTCCCTATCTCTAAAATTTCATTTTGGCCATATCTAGCTTTGTGCCAAGTGGCATATTAAAAAAAAAATGCAGGGTTTTTTCGTGTACCACGTGGACTTGTGGAATTTTTTGTGACCTGTCAAAAGCGTTTGACTGCATTGACCACAAAATATTAATAGAAAAACTCAAATTTTATGGTATAAGGGGTATAGCTTAGATTAAGACAGTGTAATAATGATACAAAGAGATCTTAGAGAGAGTAAAAGTGTTGGAATGTTTACAAGTAAATGTAGTAAGTGGGATGTAAACTAGCTGTCAAGCTAATAATAAAGACCATATAGTTTTCGCCAAGAACGAAGAGCACATTCTAGAGCTCTATTCACGAAGGATCACACGCCCACTTAACTTCTTCAAAAGAGCTTCTCAGCGGGCGCACGGACACAGGTCCTACTACTGTCACCAAACGGGATAAAAATATCGACCAGTCCATCAACGCATCACACAAACAAAGTATTACCTGACCCGGCCTACCAAAGGGTTGAAAGTATGTTTTCAGAGTCTTTAGTAGAAAAACACAAATTCTTGACGGCAGCCGAAGCAATCATTTGCCTTATTGTACCTTTGACAAGTACATGATGGGGAACCCTATTCATGAAGATTTGAAAGAAACCGCTAGCGCTCTTCGATCTTGACCCAAACTATACATGCATACATCTTTGTGGGATCAAGGGCAAGACCAAAATCAATTGGCTCGTTGGTCTTGTGGTTAGCGTATCTGTTTTCAATGCAGAAGGTCAAGAGTTCGATGCCCGCCACAGTCAGTAGTTTTATAACTTCTGATTTGGACTTAATCCATCAGTTCTTGTCTTAGGAGTTTGTAAACGGTGACTTTGGAGCCGTCCTAGCAACGAAGCACATAATAAATTCAGAGTTGTTCTGAATCGGCCTTGTTGATTCTGGCGTTGATTCGCGGGTGTTCGCACTGTCCATACCACTGATTGCTATATTTCCTATTAAAAATATCGATTTTTGGTTGGTTATCACTCACTCGTCGATTGCGTCGGGGCCTACAGGGTTGGCTTGGTCACTTTGATTTTAAAGTCCCCCGCTGGAAATCAGTTATATAACTGAGTGGGTAGACTCTAAATACAATTTATTTATTTAATTAATTAGTTACCCTTGCTTAATTGCTCACTTCTAACGTATATTTGCGGTTGCATGTATAAGGTGAGGACACTCATTGTCTACGGACATGGTATAATCAGTACATTGGTCTTCACCGCTTTTCGTCCAAGGCGACAATTATCGTATAACTTGACATTTTAGTCTAGTATTTTATGGTCTACACTGTGGTCTAAGAAAACACATGGTCTAATCTTTTAAATTTTTTTAATTATTAAAATCAAAAATGTCTAAATTTTATTTTGGACATAAATGCAAAATTTTAGAACAATTGTAATGAAAATAAAAACTATAGGCTACATGCGAATTAATGAAACAAAATAAAATCTTATTTAGAGTCTACCCACTCAGTCATATAACTGATTTTCAGTGGAGGACATTAAACCAAAGCGACCAGGCCAACCCAGTAGGCTACGACGCAATCGACGAGTTAGCGATAACCAACCAAACCTCGTTAATTTTAATAGGATATAAATATTGCAATCAGTGGTATATGTTTTAAACAAAGCCTAAATATTTACATAAAACATGATCTAGAATTGGTAAATACAAAATTAAAATATGTTTGAGACAAATTGAGTCTTTATTTTTGCATAAAACAAACATTTTTCATTAAAACATAATATTGTTATCAAATCAGTCAATCAATAAATCAATCTAAAACCAATGTAGTACAATCATTTAAGTTTCTTCCTCGCCATGCACCACTTCCACACTAAATAAGACACTTTGTAACTTATACAGCTTTTAAAAATTGTATAATGTTGTTATTCTTGTAATTTTCATAATTTGGTACAATATTTTATTTGTTGCTGGTTGGTTAGATAGCGCTGTCCACCTGCACACATGATTACAAAAAAAATCTCCTAGATGATAATATGTTGATGATAACACGTAAATGAAGCGGGCAAATTTTATCAGTAGCTATACTGTTCATGAAACATAATTTTTTTTTCACTATGAAAGCTCATTATGATCCTCCTTCAAAATTAATTTTGCGCCTATTTTTATTACAATGTCTTTCCGCTGTGGCTTGCCCCATGACGGTTCGAGTAGGTCCTCTGCTATTAGGCATCCTGCGTTGATACGGATGCCGTGTTGGTTCAGTTCTCATAGGCAGCCGTGAGCCGCCCCGCATCGCCACTTTTATCTGCCGATACCAGTCACTCTGGTCCAATGGAATCGTCCATTTTGGCCAGTGTTTTTGTGATGTTGGTAGATCTATACTCAGGGAGAAATGTATTATACAGGCAACCTTGATATCTCACTCAATACAATAGATAGATGCATAGTTAATTCTGCGAATGGTCGGCAGCACTCGCTTCAGCAGACGCTTCAATCTCGGGCCCGGTAGGGTTTGTAAAACGTATGTCGGGGATCACAGCAAATAGTCTGTGTCCTCAGCATATTAACAGGTTAACAAGAAATATTGTCAGGGAACGTATAAAATAACCATTTTAGAATATGTTTTTATTATTTATATGTATACCATCCATCTTAATTTAGTACGGTACCGGTATCTAACTATAATTTAATTTTGATAATCATAATTATTATCTTAAAGGCTATAGGTTAATAAATTATCATATCTAATCTGTGTCTACAGTATCTGCAGGAAGGTTTACTTTCAGTAATTGAAACGTATATTTTCATTTGGACAACATTTTAATGTTATTTCATACATCCTCATCAATACAGGTGTTTTCCAAGTTACAAGTACAAGTTAATTAGAAACAATGGCCAAATGAAAATGTATGTGACGATATTACTAAAGATGTCACTGCCCATTGTTTCAACATATTATTTAGATGTGTTGTTTCTAGCATTGGTCTTGGTCATCACAGAACTTGAACTTGCCATGCTCAGCAATACCGGTAACTAATTGCTCAGTTTTTAGTATTTCCTTATAACTAAAACAAAATTTATAATATGTGATGTGGAATGTGAAAACCTTAGGGTTGAACATGTATTTTTAGCTTATAATTTTTTTTAATTAAAATTTTGTACAAAAAATTTAAGTACCTAGGTAATGTTTTTGTTTTGTTTTTGATGTTATATTTCCGATCAAAGGAATACAGCTTAATACGAGGATTCGAAAAGGACAAGATTTCAACAATGGAAATAAGGAAGCTGATTTCCTTGCCAAAAAGGGAAACAAACCAAGCAATCCGTAAAGAACATACATATTATCATAGAGATGCATACAGTCAGTAACTCGAAAATAAAGAGAGCATGGAAGGAGAAAGGCAAAGATAAAGTGTGGAGTGAGCTTGTTTACACAAGGTAGAGAAGAAACAATGGAACAAGCCAGAAGTATAGAAGAACAACAACAGCATAGTTCAGCCGATATTATATGCGACTATGGCTTACTAACAGCAAGCACCTGCAAAGAAAGGTCATAATATGTTAACTGTGTGAGAATGGTATAAAGGGCAGGCAACATCTATTCAAGGGTAAAGACTACCACCATTCCACCAATATTAAAACCACGTAAAATTACTGTTTCTTAGCGATATCTCGCTATGTGGTTTTGTAAGGACTAGTATAGCCTACTCCAAAAAATATTGTAATGTGTTGGTACGGTAATTAAGTATCTTATTTGATATTTAATCAATTAAATAAATTTTTTGAAATACTACAAACCGCACCGATTATTATATATGAATATTTTTTCTTGCATGACATTGTCCTAACAAAACCGCATCTAGAGCCGTCTGCAATCAGTTTTGAGATTTTTGCACCGTTCTTGAGATATCTCGAATAAACTGTAATTCTGCGTGGTTTTAAGAAATTGCTGGTACGTAGTCTTTAACCTTAGCTGTGCAATGTTGAAAGGGTACTATGTATTACGGAATGCGTAGGGGCATTACTGGTTGTCAAGACACAATCATGATGATTTGATGTTCCTGATTTTTGGAAATCAGTTTTTATTTTCCTTTTTTATTTTGATGATTGCTCCCCCCCCCCCTTTTTATTTTGTTCATTAATAATTAATTGTATTTAAATTTGCTACCAAAATTATTGTGTTTTAATACATTGTTGTTTAGTATTTCAAATATTTTAACTGAAGTTCATTGTTGTGTCTGCATCTGTGTAATTAGATTTATAAAGTTGTTCTCCTTTGTAAATCTGAATAGGATAGATGTTAAATAAATAATTAAATATATAAATTAATTAATTAATTTAATACATAAATAAATAAATGGCATGAATACGTCAATGTAGGCATAGGATAAGAATAAGAAGAACAGAAAGTAAACAAGTTTACAGTATAAATCTTTTATTACCTTGAATCAGACCACAAACACTTTGTAAAACTTACTTAAAACTACATTAGTACCTACATGTACTATAACAAAACCACTCAAAATTGAACTTTAACCTGGGTTCCTTAAATAATAAGCAATATTTTGCTTATTTCCAAGCATTATTGTAGCCACACTGATCACAGTATTAAATGGGATAATTTTAATTTTTAACATCTAGTTTTAAAAAAAAAACACAATTTTAAAAGAAGAATAAAAGAAGCCGCGCTCATCATCACACAACCAAAATGTCATAAGCCAAGTAGGTTATGATTTACCGACCATTTGAGGTCGGTGATAACAAACAAAGACCGAAGAATGTACGTCTGTCCACCAGACGGGTCTACACGTCATCGGCATGGACGATGCTTGAGGAAGGAGACGGAGTCTCCGAAATATCGCGATAAAAGTAGTAACCTTCAAGTTCGTGAAGGTTTTTATTATATACTAGGCTGCCCAACATATCGATAATTCGATACGATATCGATATGAAAAAAAAATTCGATATCGATATGAAAATGTATATCGTTTGATTAAAAAAAAAAAAAAAAAAAAAAAAAAATTTTTTTTTTTTTTAATCAAGAAATGGTTGGTGTGGCAGTGAGTTATGGTTCTGCAGCGCTGTTCCTTCCCGCCCCCCCCTCCCACGCCACCAACTACATATTGATAAGTCAGTTTGGCTTCGGGCCAAGACTCTTGCTGCTTTGTTTTGTTTATCTTAACAGATAAGATAACAAGAACACATGTGTAATCTCATTCATATCAGCAAAGCATAACAGACAGCTCAAGTTGTTCCACTAGAGTAGTGTCCAGACAGAGTCAGGGAAAGAGAGGTAGAGACAGAGAAGTCAGTTAGCTTCTATCTCTTCGCAGGGCCGCCGCAAGTATTGTTGTGATTGTTCTTCATGGGACGGACAGTGGCATGTCTGTATTGCCGGCGGGGCCTTGGTAACGCCCGAAGAACGTAATAACACGTAAAAAAAAAAAAAAAAAAAAAAAAAAATCCAAAAATTTTTTTAAAAAAAAAAAAAAAAAAAAACGATATCGATACTCGATTTGAAAAGTTCGATATCGAATCACGATATCGATATATTCCCTCACGATATCGATATGATGTTTTTTATCGTTGGGCAGCCCTATTAAATACGTTTCCCGGGTTCATGAGTTGTTGTGGTAATTTCTAAATACATTACATGTACGTATTACAAAATCAAGGGATTCTACAAACTAAATTTACAACCTCTGCATTTCCCATGAATACCGTAGCCTAGGTTTTAACACACAATGCTAAACTTAATGTAAGGGAAAAAATATAAGTCCTCTACCAAGGCCACATCTTAGTAGTATGACCATTTTGAAATTAAACATACCGGTATATTAGGTATTGCAGGCTACAACTTTATTTGTATAAAAGGCAACCTAAATGGTCGAGTCTAGTTCAGAATTGTAGATTTCCAGAACGCTATTCTTCAAGCTTTCTTTTAAGGCTTGGGATTTGCTTCTTTTGCTGTTCTACACCACTTTTAGCTGGGGCGGTTCGTTTTCAGACAAAATGAACTGGAATGTCAACAAGTTTAACATCTGTAACAGGTTAGTTGTTTGACCACTCTAGAGTCAACGTCAGAAACTCTGAAAGTGATGCGCCGACAAAAACAAATGCATTCGGTGCCACCATTGAACAGCACCGCGCATACCAGAACTAGTAGCGTTATTATTATTTATTACAGTTGTTTCAGGATTTTTAGTATTAGACGTGGGATATAAAAGTTTGCACCGAAAGGAAATACGAAGCAAAATCTCCCGCTCTGCATACTAAAGTGGTTCCAACGAAAGAATGCAGATAGCACAATTGTTTTCACAACCTAACAACTTTGTCAAATCTATTCACGCTAGCTCAGCGTTGTTCTAGTCCCGCTAGCTCAGCGTTGTTCTAGCACACGGAGGAACTCTGTGTTCTAGCTCAGATAAATTTTGCTTGTGTTGGTAAAAGATACTTCTCTTTCATACACAAAGGCGAAATTCCTTTTACCGCGTATTCATTCTACCCCCACCACTACAAAGCATCTGCATTCTTTCGTTGGAGCTAGTATACCAATGCTATTGGACATTCTTATAAATGTAACATATTTATGTATTTATTTTCACAATACGACCTATCTATTGCAAATGGACGATGATAAAGTGTGAGCAGTCCAAAACAAGGATTTCTTCTTCTTTTTCTTCTTCCTCTTCTTCTTGTTATTGATACAAGACACAAAACACAATAAAATTTTTACTGTGAATGCCACATGGCTCGATAACAATACAATATTAGCATTAAGCTCCTGACGTATCAAGAGCTAACGTCAAACATGGATTTAATGCACCAACTTGGTAAGAACATCGTGGTACTTGGGATGATGACCTGTTATTGAAACATGTCACATTCACGAGCGAAAACAAAACTATCGGTCTAACGTGAAACGTATCTCGACATCTGTCTAACAAAAAGTATTTCAAGCTTTAACCCATTGAAGTTTTAGGTCATGCACTACCTACTACACACTATTAACCCACTTAGGAAGGCCTATTTCACGGATCCAAAAGTACAATTTTTAAAAATACATATAATTCTGGCACATAATTTATTGACAGTTGAAAATTTAAAGTGATCAAATTAGGAGTAGCCCAAAGAACAGCACTTTGTTAACACTCACGTTTAACTAATAAAGTTATCTAGCTTTGAAGTGTAATGTAAAACAAATAACAAACAATGGTAAAGAAAATCATGTATAAAAATGGCAAAACTATCTTTGAAATGAATGATAGAAAATGAAAAAATTTGTAATTAGAAATAATTATAAAATTAAGATTCTTTAACTAAATATTAAGTAGGCTTATATAAGAAAAATAGCCTACTATATGACTAAATTTGCTTGAAACTTGAAGTACATCTAAAACCTTCAATGGGTTAACAGAAATGAAAATAGACGGCCTAACGAAGCAGTGTGTGCAACGTCAGTAGCCCGAGATCTTGGGCAGCCCAGCGCTGATCTCGCCCTCGATGCCACACTCGTCGACACCGCGGGCGATCTTGAACGTTCCGTTGTCGCCCCAGTCGCTGTTCCAGGAGTTGGCTATGAGCCAGTAGGGCGAGCCGCCCTCCACCCCCCAGCCCAGGATCTTGATGGCGTGGCCTCCTAGCGCCTTGCCAGCCACGTGCTTGTAGACGCCTGCAACACACACGCGGGTTAGGACTAGGGATGACGAAACCAGACGACCCGGGTACCCGTCCACATTACCCGCAGGTTACCCGGGTAGTAACACAAAAAAATCGAGTAGGGTGTCTAATGAACTGTGAAGAAACACACTTGTCAATTATCGTAATATCTCGAACGTAATGCTGTTCTATAAACAATGACGTGCCGATGAAGAAGTATTTCATAATCACGAAAGAGGAACAGCAGCTGCTTTATATCTTGTCACAGTCTAGTTAAGGTCACGATGCGTTGGCGTGGGAGGGGGAGGGGGGGGGGGGACTGGAGCCCGAATGAGAGTAAACAAGATAAGGAAAACCTCTATTCAGTAACTTCACGGGTTCAACTCGGCAACGGAACCGACTCGGGAGTAACAGTAATCGTTCTGGTTGTTGTTGGTCGAGGTCGAAAGGTATGACTTACAAGGCAGTGGACGGTCAATTGTGAACAAATGATTCGCAGTCAGTTGTCAAATATTCAAAATGACATAGATGTGTGTATTATTTCCAATCGGGGAGAAATTGGATTTAAATGGTATAATTTCATGAAAAAAGGGAACGCACGTGACTTTTAGGGGTAGGCCCTTACTAAAGGTAGGTTTTTTTTGAGCATACTATTGTTATTCGTTTGAGAAAGTTAATAATCTGGTTGTGTTTACGTGTAGGCCAAGGCTTATCATCCACCATTTTTACTAATCAAACATAAAAATATAACCGAGTCAGACTCGGTTGTCACTAGGGATGTGCGAACCCACTATTTTGACTTCGAACTCGAACTTTCCCAGTTAAAAAAAACGAACTTCGAACTTTACAAAAATTTCGAACTGTATCGAACTCGAACTCGAACCCAACTTAAAGGTATATCCAACCGTCATAATAGGTAAAATAGTGATAAGTCTGGACCAGCACCTCCACCATCCAGTTTTTGGTTTTTAAATTTGTACCTGTAAACTGGGAACCTTTTTTTGACGAGTCAAATAATATGTGACCACACACCACTACAAATTAGTAAGAAAAAAAAGAAAAAAATCGAACTTTGAACTTTTTTTTGAACTCGAACGTTCGCACATCCCTAGTTGTCACGTATTTTATCGCAACGATATCCACCCGAACCGGGTCGATCACCAACAGCCGAGTCGATTACGGTAGAAAACGCCCGAGTCCAACTCCGTCAGAGTTATAGAATGGGGGTCCAGGACCTCTATTCCCATGTGTTTAATTTCAGTTATCACCATGGGTGATAGCTTTTGATTTCTAGCAGATTGAAAACATTAGAGATATTATTGGATGAGCGTAGCGAGCGAAGCGAAGATTCCATTTCACTACACTGGAGAAAAAAATCCGGAATGTTTATCTTTTATTCTCTTTTTTTTTCTGTATGCATTTTTGTGTGTTTGTTAACACGATTCCGGCTAAACCGATACTCCAATTACAATGAAATTTTATGGAGGCCTTCGAAATCTCTGAACTTAGAACTGCCACGTTTTTGAGCGCAATCGGAAAATTATTTCTCATTAAAATTGCAACTTTACGATTTTTTTCAAATTTTAAAAAAATTCTTCAGCTTATAACACCTACATGCTTTATCCGATTTTAATGATTTTTTCACATAGCCTTAATTTTACAAATCTAGGTATTCGTGTAAAATTTGAGCGCAATCGAAAAACTATTTCTTATGAAAATCAAAATTTTACCTTTTTTTTCTTTTTTAAAACAATTCTTTGACTTATAAACACCTACATGCTTATTCTATTGGAATGATTTTTTCACAGAACCTTAATTTTATGAATATATACATTCGTGTAAAATTTGTGCGCAATCGAATAATTATTTCTCATGAAAATTTCAAAATTACGACTTTTTCCTTTTTTAAAATTACGATTAATTAAAAAAATTTAAAATTTAAGTTAATTTTTTATTTAATTTACCTAACATAATTTTAAAAAATCTTCCAACTAAGTAATGATTTTTTCACAGAACAACTGAAAATCCCCATAACACATGGCAGCTCAATTCACCAACGCTCATCCAACAACGCGGCGGGACTTGAGCGTTTTCCTAGTGGTAATTATTCACGCGGTATAATCTCTGGGAGATCACACGAGTGGTAATGCAGGAGGGAGGGGGGGGAGGAAGGCATACTCAGCACACTGCCACAAGTCGGCGGCATGAATAAAGTATATCATAATTCAAAAGAAAAACGCCGCCAAGCACAAAAGATATGAGAAAGCGCATGTTTACATTAGCCTTCCGCCTACAATGTGACACCTCAACTCAGGAATCGGGTTTAACGGGTAAACGGGTACTGGTAGTGGAAACACGTACCCGTAACCGACTTCGTCGTCGTCGTCTTCCCAAGTTAGGAGATAGCGCAGAACAACAGATGACACCTGTTTCAGGGTGTTTTTTTATTTAAATCATTTGATTTAAATCTTCAAATTATTTATTTAATAAAAATCATTGATTTTAAATTTAATTAAATAAAATGCATTTTTTCTTAATTTTTTTAGCAACAAACACGTGAGTACTAACTGATTTAGGCAAAGTTTTCCTTTAAAAAAATTGGAATTAGATTTTCTGAAATGCTTGCACAAGTATTTGATCCGCTCACCAGCTTGACAAGTTTTGAAACACTGATATTGTTGAAAATCAATAAAAATCTGATTTAAATAAAGAATGATTGAAAAAATCTGATTAAAATCGAAAAGTTGATTTAAATCAAATAATCCAATTTAAATAAAATAAATCATGAATTTTTATTTTTTTAATTAAAACAAAAATCACACACCCCCACCTGTTTGCGTGTGGTAAGACTGCTGGATGAGCTCGGACAAACCAGTTTTTGATGTAGAGTGCAGGGGATTATTCTGAAACGCTATGAAGCTCATCGATTGACCAATGTGGTTGGGGTTGGCAACAGTGTGTCAAGTTTAGGGTCCGGTTACCAACTATCCCGCATTTCACGGTCATTACCGACTTCCCGTATTTTTTTTTCCCGGGTGAAATTGTTGATCACAAATTACAAACAGTTTAGAAAATTTTCCTTCTAAGTTCTAACCTAACAAAGAGAGGATATTTTCTTGAGAGTAAACAAATCAATCCACAAACTTAACAAAATAAAAAAAATTAAGAACAAAATTCTAATAGATTTTTAAATTGTACAACAAAGACTTTTGGAAACAGTTCAAGGTTGGCTTTCAGGTTACTTGAGTGCGCGTGCTACGCTACGTACCGGACTTGAGTGCGCGTGCTACGCTACGTACCGGACTTGAGTGCGCGTGCTACGCTACGTACGTACCGGACTTGAGTGCGCGTGCTACGCTACGTACGTACCGGACTTGAGTGCGCGTGCTACGCTACGTACCGGACTTGAGTGCGCGTACTACGCTACGTACCGGACTTGAGTGCGCGTGCTACGCTACGTACGTACCGGACTTGAGTGCGCGTACTACGCTACGTACCGGACTTGAGTGCGCGTGCTACGCTACGTACGTACCGGACTTGTAATGCAGCAGGTCTTCGTACACGGTGAACGCGCCCTCGACCGGCCCGTTAGTCATCAGCTCGGTCTGGATCTGCTCGATGTTGTTCTCGATGGAGTAGGAGCTGGAGCCTGGAACAGACAACAGAGTCCGGGTTATTGCTAAATATTCTAAATACCAAAGAAAAGAAAAGAAATAATTGCAAGGTTCAAGTTTTTCACAACCGCCATATATGACACATGGTCCACATACAAAAATGTCCACGCTTCAAATTGCAAAGACAAATAAGACCTAGACACGAAATCTCCCATTTGTAATGTCCAGTGCTAAACGTCACAATTCGAAATGCCCTAGACGGAATGTCAAATTCCAATTTATGTGCTATTATAATTATTACTACTATGTACTATTAAGAAACGTAGCCCGCTTCTCCCCAAGACTGATGTTGACTTGCAGAGATGCATCTTTTTGAGAAATCGTATAGGCAGCTAGGAGAAGTGTTGTAAAAAAGAGGGTAGGCCGAGTTCCTAATAATGATGAATGATGCCTTGGCCTATATCTTAGTGGGAATATGGAAAGAGATTATGCGCAACATGAAACGAAATCACTGATCTGCATCACGATGACTTCCTAATCGAATTGGCTTTGTATGAACATATGATGGTGCCCGACAAGAGCTATTGTATGCTATGAGTTCCTAGCATTCCTAGCCAGAGAGCACTTGATGAGATGTTCAAGTCTTAAAGACGAAATCGATGCCCTTCCTTTTGGCATGAACTATGAGGAAAAAGAAGCATGTCTCTACTGGAAAACCAATAATGCATGATGGCCCAGTAAGACAAAAATGCGGGCATATGAAAAGAAGAAGATGCCCAACATTGTTGCTACTAGCCCAAAGGGCTGGTGGCAGAAAAAGTTAATTTTGACCCGTTTTCAACTAAAAGCAATCATTTTGTTGCTACAGGAAAACACCCCCGTTTTTGTGATCCTGTTTTGGAAATAGAGCCAGTTTGAACGTCATGCCTCTTGTGCACGCTTGAACACGCTCAGGCCGACCGTCTGACCTGGGGTGGGACAGCCGACTTCCTTCTTCAGCCATGATTTGTGAAAGTATGTATGTCACTTTCAAAGGAATGCCAAAAGGCTGGATCATGTGAATGACACAAAGAGATAGGATGCCAACAGCTTACCTTACATGAAGTAGGGGTGCCTCGAAAAATAACAAACACAAATACACAAATAAACTAATAAACTGTTCATGTTATCTTTCGCGGCGCGCCTACTCCATTTAAGGTAAGCTGTTGGCACCCTATCTCTTTATGTCATTCAGATGATTTGTGAAAAGTAGAGGAAGGTGTATGCCGATTCTTTTTTTTTTAATTAGTATTTACTCGATTGCATGCTGACACTGAATGCAAGCCGATCCTTGATTTAAAGTTTATCTTGCAAAAAAGTGTAAGTAGAATTTAAATACCCACAAGGTTGCCACCGATTCATAGCCGAGGTGCCATTTTCAACTGCAAATATGTGTCAAAAATGGTAGACTTGCAATCAGGTAAATCCAGTATTAATTCACTATTATACTATGATTCACAACAAATTAAATTAACTTTTCCAAAAAAGTTTAAAAGGCTATACTAACTAACTAGTAGTTCCAATCAAAGAATGCAGATGCTCCCTAACAAGTGGTGGAGGTGGGGGTGGGGCTAATATGAATGAACGGTAAAATAAATGTCGCCATTGTGTATGAAAGTGAAACATTTCTCAATTCCATTGATTGGGAAACACTCCCGTAGGTCTAAGATGGTTTTATGTACATCAATCCAGAAATTAAAAAATTCATCTCAGCCGGGTATCGAACCCCGGTCTCCCGATTGCCGGTTGAGTGTTTTACCCATAAGCTACAGAGACGGTTAACTTTATAACATCTGGATTATTGGTGCATTGTAGATCTGAATAGATTGGAAAAGTACTGGAACATTTCTGCTGCCTTTGAACCAATCTATTCAGATCTACAATGCACCAACAATCCAGATGTTATGAAGTTAACCGTCTCGGTAGTTTAGGGGTAAGGCACTCAACCGGCAATCGGGAGACCGGGGTTCGGTACACCGCTGGGATGGATTTTTTTTTCATTTCTGGATTGACTTACATAAAGAAAAGAGAAATAGATGCAGCCAACACAAGTAAGAATTATCTGTGCTAGATCACGGGATCACGCTGAGCTAGCGTGATCAGAGTTGAGACAGTTGTTATGTTGGGAGAACAATCTCGAGCATCTGCATTCTTTCGTTGGAACCACTATCATCACATCATCATTAGTTACGTGAGGGCTTTTAAAAAGTATCTGTACTCATACTAGCCTGACAAGATATTGAGATTATTTTTAAATAAAAAAAATTGTATTTATAGTCTTCCCACTCAGTCATATAACTGATTTTCAGTGGGGGACAATAAACCAAAGCGACCAAGCCAACCCTGTAGGCCGCGACACAATCGACGAGTGAGCGATAACCAACCAAAGATCGATATTTTTTAATAGGAAATATAACTATCAGTGGTATGGACAGTGCGAACACCCGCAGATCAACGCCAGAATCAACAAGGCCGATTCAAAACAACTTTAAATTTATTATGTGCCTCGTTGCTAGGACGGCTCCAAAGTCACCGTTTACAAATTCCTAAGACAAGAACTGATGGACATAAGTCCAAATCAGAAGTTAAAAAACTTCTGACTTGAGCGGGAATCGAACCCTGGACCTTCTGCATGGGAATCAACGCTAACCACAAGACCAACGAACCACACGTAGGCCTATCATACTTTACAGTAACATGCGTACGCACACACTTTCCCATTCAACCTGACGCCCGCTGAAGCCCGACTGTCAGTGTGATTGTGGCAAGACAAACCAGTTCACGCGAGTATCCGCTTCTCCTTCTCATTTACCTAGCTCAGCGTTGTACAGAATGATCACGATAATAAAGGGACCAGTTTGAAATGTCAGAATGCTGAGATTGTCACTATAGAACCAGTTTGAAACCGGTTCCAAAGTACTTGATATAATCACTTATTGCATGGGCAGTTCCATTTCATGGTGTCATAAAACAATAAGTTTGAGTAAAGGTCAAATTGAGATAATCAAAATGGTTTAAATTCTGTTTTCTTAATCTTATTATAACTGTTGTTATGTAAACCTACCAATGAAGCTGTGAATGACAACTGATAGTGATAAGTGGTCAAAATATGGTTTCATTCTATATCTTTATCTTTAATTTACAAGTGCAGTGAACAGTTTCTAAAAATTCATAAAGTACATTACTAAAGTAGTACTACTGGTAATGTTGAAACTATTGTAATTGCGACTAGTGGCAACATTAGGCCTATGTTGTCTAAGACCACATTGTGCAAGCAGACCGGCATGGAGGTCAGGGGTCGACTCCGTTTACTGTGTAACGAACTTATCTGACGCTATCAGCCGAGCTGGACTTTGATTACAATACGTACACAGTAGTTGTTGACACGTCTAGATGTAGATACTCGGATGAGCAAATAATCTCCTGGATCATAGGTGTCGATACAGATCTTAATGCTGTTATACTCTGTATCAGGGGCGGCTCGTGAGTTATCATTGTGGGGGTGCACATAATTTTGAAGTCTTATTCTGCGGGAAACAAAGGGGTCTGGGGCGCAGCCCCAGCCGCCGGAGGCGAAATTTTTTTCAGATACTAATGGTCTGAAGTACCCGGAAAACGACTCAAGAGTATATTTTTTGAATTTATTGGTCGGGAAAAACTCCCCTATGTGTAATTGTTACTTATGGAAAACCATCCAAAAAATTAATTATTATATGGTTGATTAAAATATTAGATACCCGAATAATGTCCCTTCATCTCCTCCGACACGCGCCTCAAACATCACATCGTAGGCCTACATTTATTTTAAAATGAAGTCGATTTCTAATTTTTCGTTCAATGGTCGTCAGTGTTCTCCCCAGAGCCGGTTAGCCGGGCGGCCCGCCCGGCTATTTTTAGCTACCGCCCGGCAAACATATCTGCCGCCAATTATAGTATTTTTGTTCAAAATTATCACATTCACACCTCCATCCATCCTCTATGTCAAGACGTTATGTGAGGGGGGTTTGAGTGCGGTCAGCGAGCACCCACGTAGAAGCACTGGTGCCTGGCACTGTGCGCCAATAGTCCAGTTCAAGCAAATGTCACGGACAGACATCAGTGCATCGCATGGGGTGCACCCGGTACAGCTGACTGGGCCGAAGCACGATCGGCTGCAGTCGGGAGAGCTCGGTAATCCGGCGATGCGCGCGACGCACGTGCTAGGCAAGGCAACACGTGACACGGACACACATCACACAACGATCAACCTACAAAATGTTGTTCTTCTTTCTTACGTCTGGAATATCCAATGTAGAAAATGTTAAATGTAGCTGATTGCTTTGTGTAATGTTGTTACAAAACTCAAAATAACGCGTGACTGATTATTCACTTGACTTGGCGTACGAGTTGACGTACGTCTCTCACTGCAGAGAGAGGGAGAGAGTGAGAGAGAGAAATACAACTCGCTCGCTGTCCGGCCAGGGCCCAGGCTCACATGCAGGCTTCGGTGGTGGTGGTGCTCGGTTTTTTCACCTTTAACAAACACCGACTGACGCATCACATTTCATTCAGCGAGCGTGGTTTTGTTTTGTCAGCTGTAGTTTGACACCTCCCCGCGCTCCCCTCTCTTCTCCGCTCCAACCAGATCTCTCGCACATTCCTTTCCTACGCTACGAATTACGCATCATTCCGGTCAGTCTGTGTTGACTCAAACGCGAGATAACTGCAGCGCGGATTGTAAACAAAATCGTGGAGGCTAATCTCGCTGATATAGAACACGACAAGGAATGCATTTGAACGAAACACATAAGTTACGGCAAAATGGCAATCATCGCTATGATCGTGAACATTCACTGCACACAAGGAGCACACACAAGTGAACAATTTTATTTTATCAATTTTCCAATTTTATTGATTGCTAGGGCAAATTATAAAGTAGGGTAATAATACAAAATATAAAGTTATCAAATACAACAATGTTTCAAGTTGTAGGATCACTTTTACAAGGGCCTATTGTACTCATTGTTACAATAGGACTACGGTACAGTAATTCACAGCCTACATACAAGGGAGAAAATAATTATAATTTAGGTCTAGACTATAGGTAATTTCAATCAAATTTGAAATGTTCTTACCACAAAACCAGCTAAAGTAAGCTACTTTAAAAAGGCTTCAAAAACCTCTAAAACTCACCAAATCGAATCTAGGATCTCAAAATTTTTCCGGGGGCAAGCCCCCGGACCCCCGCTATTTTGTCCCTACCCTATGAATATAGTACCCGGCAATGTTTATGGAATACCCAGTGAACATTTTTTTCTGGGGAGAACACTGGTCGTTTTAAAATACTGTTTATTTTTAGATCGCTTATTACCGAAGTCATATTATAATTTCACTTCACGGCACGATAATAATTTTAACACTGTTTGCTCACTTCACCAACCCTGTCTCAACAACTTTCACTAGCTACTGAGCGATTGTGCCTTGTGGGGGTGAATGAATGCTGCGCCTGCGAGCAAAATACCAAGGCATTGAATGAAATAACTGGTTTTGACCCAGTCGAGCAATCTTCCAAGCTATTTCAGATGTGACTTCAAAAGATGGCCCGGGGCTCGTTCTGCCATGCCGATCGTAGAAAACGATAATAAAAATGAACTCACATTCGGAGAGCAAGTCTCCCTCCGGTGGCAGCACTTACCTGCTGAAGAATGACACCTGCCGAATATGCCTTGCTTTGGGCCGGCCAAAATATCCATGCAAACAATCCAACGATTTATTGGGAATATTACGAGATTTGCTTCGAACCTTAAATTTGGAATTTAGTTTGCGCAGATATTTGGGGGTGCGCGTGCACCTGTGCACCTATACACGAGCCGCCCCTGCTCTGTATAGTACATGGAAATCTATCCAGAAATTACTAAATTCATCCCAGCGGGGTATGAAGCCCGGTCTCCTGATTGCCGGTCGAGTGCTTTACCCCTAAGCTACCGGGACGGTTAACGTAATAACTTCTGGATTGTTGATGCATTGTAGATCTGAATAGATTAGAACAGTAACCTACTGCAATGATTCTTCTGCCTTAACTGACCAACTAAAAATTATTTTATAATGGCATTACCTAATGCAGGTGGATGGATTTTTAATTTCTGAATTGATTTCCATATAATCAATTACTCCTACGGGAGGGAGTGTTTCCTGATGAAATAAATTAAGAAAACTATATACAGTGTCTTAAACAAAGGCTGGTATTTATAGAGTAGGTACCAGAATTCGTTATACAGGTTTCGAGAGATTATGGAAGTCAATGGCGAGAGTCCAAGTGCAGCTCATTGACTGTGTAGTACCAAATATTTATTATGTGGGCCGCAAGTTAGGGCTACTACCTAGATTTCTTTTGCAAACTCAAAATCTTAATCTGCAACGTAATTTCATTATTTGAATTGTTTTTTGTTTTCTGACCATATAACATAATTATGATTAATGAGTAGGCCTACTCTGAGAGGTATTTTCACCAATTTCTCTCATGGGAGTCCAATCAATAAGGAAACATAGCTTACCGAAGTGAAGGTCCTTCTTGTAGGGCACGTTGTATCCGGCTTCACACGTCTTGTGACACTTGGGCGTCCCACCGCCCTCTCCCTCGCACGGCAGGCGAGACCCGTTGACGTGGTGTTCGCAAGGCGGTATCTCGTACGGCTGGCAACCCTACAGACAGAACACGTCAGAACTTGTTTGAGCTTTATCTTCCTTTACGTTTCCTGTGTTTGTGATTTCAGAGTGAATACTTAACAATTGTACAGATCTCCCTCATTGACAACTTCAAATACTCGCATGTCTATATGACGTGCATATGAGTGAACACTGTAGAAGGCTTACATAAATAAATAAATAAATAAATAAATAAATAAATTCTAGTGTGAAAAATGCCTATCGGCTAGTTAGATTGGAGAAAGGGTTGACAGGTTGGGAAAGCAAAGAGAACATGAGTCTGGGATTTATGTTCTCTTTGCTTTCCCAACCTGTCAACCCTTCTCCAATCTAAATAAATACATAAATAAATCTTTAGTGTTCATTCACAAGTGCACATTTTATTAGGGACGGACAAACCTTGATTTCTCAGTTTCGAACCAAACTCGAACTTGTGAACAAAAACGATCCGAACTTCAATCTCAAACTAAACTCGTACAAACCAGTTTGTAAACTGAAAAAAGTGGCTTTTGGCCCAAAAATTTAAAAATAAATGGAGAATTGGTGCTATTAAATAGATTGTTGTAAATTAAAATGACACATTAACATGAACTAATCCATTTTAAGTTGAAAATGATTTTAATGGGCATAATATATGCCAAGCACTATAGAAAAGCAGATAATTTTAAGTCAAAGAATGGTTAAAATATGAGATTAAAAAAACACAGACTCAAACTTTAAATTTTGAACTCAAACCGAACTTCAAAAAAAGTTCCGAAGAGTCCGATACGAAAGTAGCCTATGTCCTTCCCTACATTTGATGGTACAATATTGTTGATAGAAACTAGGGCTGTGTGTGTGTGTGTTAACTAGTGATTTGAGACTTAAAATAATGAAAAAAGGTCGTCCTATATTCGGTACAATACGGTACATTATGCAAATAAATATAATACAATCAAATCATTTCATGATGACATGCACAAAACATCTCAGTCTCTCAGAGCTAGTGTAAAAAAGCCTCACCTGTGTGGAGTTATACGCCCCCCCGCTGACCAGCCCCTTGTGGGTCCAGTATCTCCAGGCGGCCCCAGGGAAGCCCCCGTTGCAACCGAACCCGCAGGAAGAACAGCAGGAGACCAGGTCCTCGGCGGAGAAGTGGAAGTTCTTCGTGCCGTTCGAGTGGATGCACACTCGGTCAGTCATCGCCTCAACCGCGCCGAAAGCCTGGGGACGAGAACAGAGCATTTATTACAGGGCGTAGGCGAGTTTAGGATGTGGGTCGAAAATGTTAGGCCGAAAAAATTTACGATTTGAAAAATTCCCGACCAATTCTTCCAGAAAATTTCCTTCTTCTTAAATATTAACATGATTATGATTTTTTAATTAGGCCTATTATTTGTCAATAACAACTAAATCATGTGTTCTAAGATAATAAAATTGTGCTGGATGACTGATTGTGCTGAAAAGATCTCAGTTTTCAAGCGTCAGCTGTTGTCACTTGTCAGTGCTCAATAGAAGTCTGTAGAAGAGTTAGGCCCTACATATAGTTTGTCATTCTACCTATTAGGCTTCAGCTGTCGTCTTATGCAGGGGTGCCCAACTTAATTTAGAGTTGGGCCACATGGTATAAATTTTAAATGTTGGCGGTCCACATCATAAAATGCCTGGAAATCACATAAAAATTAACGTAATTTGAACATAGGCTATAGATTGTGGAATGACTATGCAATCTTCCACCCTTCTTGTCATTGTGTTGCTGATAGCATCAGTGATATTTCTTTATTCGGGGCACACTTCGTCAATAACAGCTTGCATACACTTCTTTACGAATTCTTCATCAGAGAATGGTCTTCCCCCCGAAGCTAATAAGTGGGCAACCTGATAACTAGCGTGGACAGATGCTTGGTTCTCAGTTATTTTCTTTTTGAACTTACATTGCTGAGATACAAGGGTTTGCTTCAGTTTGCTCACTTTCTCAAAAAATTGGTCCTAATTTCTCATACTCACTTAATGTGTTTCGAGTCGTAATGCCGTTTTAAATTTAGAATATTGCGATGACGTCTCTGCATATTCAGCACATAAATTTTTCGTTATGTGGCACACAAAATTAAAGATCGGTCCAGTTTTCGTTAAATACGCGGCTTTCACTGTCTATTTTACGACGTTTAAAATCTTTTGATAACACTTTTTTTAAACAAAACAAATAAATGTTACGCTTGGAACTGCACGTAACTAGACATGTACTTACAAACACATTCTTGAAACTTGCACAGGATAACAATTCGCGAATCACGACCACCTTACTCGAATGCGACCAAGAACATGACTAACATGATCGACAACCTTTGCATTGCTTGCCTTGGTCAGTACACTTCACCCCCATCCCCCGCCCAAGCATCACCTGGTTGACCCGGAGGCTAGCCAGTTTTAGCCAGTTTTAGCCTGATTTTTGGCAAACCTCATATTCGTTTGAGTGGGATCGTCTAATAAATCAGTTTTTTTTTCTTTTCGTTTTTCTTTTTTAATGTTTTTTTTTTCTTTTTTCTTTCTTTCTTTTTTTTCCTTTCATTTTTTCTTTTTTCTTTTATTTTCTTTTTCTTTTCTTTTTTCTTTTCTTTTCATTCCCCACCCCCTTTTTTTATATATTATTCGATTCATTCATAAATTGCATTTAATATCCTTTTTATTTGTTATCAAATTTGTTGAGTATTTAATGCATTGTTGTAATATTACTATTTCAAAGTTCATTGTTGTGTCTGCATCTATGTAATTAGATTTATTTAGTTGTCCTCCTTTGTAAATCAGTTTTTATAACTGAATAGGATAGACGTTAAATAAATAAATAAAATAAATAAATAAATAAAAATAAGTCGGATGTCGCTAAAGAAAACAACGAGGACATTCTCTCCTCGACTTTTAAGAAATAAAAATTACCCTTATTACACTCAGTCTCATATTATTGTGGGACTCACAGGAAGTGCCAAGATCGTTTTCGCTGTAGTTTTTTATCAATTTTTTCGCGGATCCGTGTATGAGGGGGTGGGCCGGACCAAATGGCTTGGCCGCATGCGGCTCATAAAAAATATATATATATACAATACAATACAATATGTTGGGCACCCCTGGTCTAATGCATGAAATGAATAAATTGAATTCTTTTTATGAATGAAACTATTTATGGAGGACATAATTGGATGAGCGTAGCGAGCGAAGCGAAGATTCCATTTCACTACACTGGAAAAAAAAATCCGGAATGTTTTTTTTTTTTTTTTTTTGTATTTTTGTGTGTCTGTTAACACGATTCCGGCTAAACCGATACTCCGATTGTGATGAAATTTTATGGAGGCCTTCGAAATCTCTGAACTTAGAACTGCCACGTTTTTGAGCGCAATCGGGAAATTTTTTCTCATAAAAAACGCAATTTTACGATTTTTTTCGAATTTTAAAACATTTCTTCGACTTATAACTCCTACATGCTTTATCCGATTGTAATGATTTTTTAACAGAACCTTTATTTTATGAATTAAGATATTCGTGTGAAATTTGAGCGTAATCGAAAAATTATTTCTCATGAAAATCGAAATTTTACGTTTTTTTTCATTTTTAAAACAATTCTTTGACTTATAACACCTACATGCTTTATCCTATTGTAATGATTTTTTCACAGAACCTTAATTTTATGAATTAATATATTTGTGTAAAATTTGAGCGCAATCGAATAACTATTTCTTATGAAAATTTCATTTTTGCGATTTTTTTCTTTTTTAAAAATTACGATTAATTAAAAAAAAGTTAATTTTTTATTTAATTTCATTTATTTAAAAAAAATCTTCGACTAATTAATGATTTTTTCACAGAACAACAGTAAAAATCCGCGTAACACATGGCAACTTAGTGCACCAATTACGCTCATCCAACAACGCGGCGGGACTTAAGCGTTTTCCTAGTAGAATCTTTTTTTCAGTAAATTTCCCAAACACTTAGGGCTACTGGAAGTTTTCCAAATTTATTCTTTCCGAAAAAACCCAAATCACTGCATGTAGTAAAAGACATAGGCCTACATGGTAAAATTCTTCTTAGGGATCACTAAATTACTAACTCTGAAACTAGATTTTTTTTTTTAATAAAAAAATATTGATCTTTATTTGGTTATCGCTCACTTGTTGATTGCGTTGGGGCCTACAGGGTTAGCTTGGTTGCTTTGGTTTAATGTCCACCACTGAAAATTAGTTACTAGGCCTATTTGACTCAGTAAGTAGACTCTAAATACGAATTTACTTAGGCCTATAGGGAACCTAAGTTTTGAAGGCGGGAAGGAAATTGGTTCTCTCTGGTCTCAGCGCCCATAAGAATTAGCATGGTACGAAAATGTAACTCGCCGTATCTTTTGACTCGCGCAAAAGAAATCTAAACCAATAACATCACAAGATGCATAATTCTGTGAAGAAGATGATGGCATTCTACTTTGCTTGATGACGCTTCCTAAATTCAAACTATTATGAGTTAAATGGACCCATGTTTGCGCGCTGTCGCAAATGTACTCTGACTGAGCGGCAACCTCAGCGCGACGCAGCCTCGTTGTGTGCAGCTGTGGCATCCTCGCATACCACGCGCCTGTCCATGGTTGCTAAATGTACTTTGCATTCAAGATTTTGTTGGCACATTAAAGGATATTTTATTAGTAATGTATAATCTAGTACAACCCAGTGACCTCACAGTAGCCACAAAGCAAGTCGGATACCAAATGTTATGCTGATGCCACGGACAAAATGTTTTTGCGTGCTTTTTCATGAGCAGTTTGGAAGGTTTGGCAACAGTGTAAATGTAGAGTTCACTTCAACTCAAAACAAATGTCATTAATATTTGTGATAGAGCAGAGTTATGTATATCCACGCAAAGAGGAAAGATTATAGTTTCTTACAGTATGAATATAATTCCGGTCCGTGGTCGGGTTCTCGCGCTATCGCTTACGAAACATTTAGCACGGGTTAATCGCCTATACCTCGCTGACGGGAGAGAACCGGACAACGCCCACTTAGGTTCCCTATTTATTTATTTAAAATTGAATTAAAATAGAATTGGAACGAGCATGGGGAGGAGTACGAATAGTTGGCCGCCCAAGAGATAGGTGGAGAGACCAAATAAAATAGAGTAGGGCCTATAGAAGAATGAGGGAAGATATGGAGAAGAACAAATGAAGAAAAACTCTGGGAAGACAGAAAGAAATGGAGAGAACTAGTGGAAATGCCGGTCTTAAAGGGGCTATTAACTCAAAAAATTGTTTTTTACCACATGATCTAGGCCTATAGCACAATACTACACTAAAATGACAGTTTAAAAAATTATATCTTGTATAACTGTGATTTAAGGCTATTCGACCGCGTTTTTCTATTTTCCAAAATATGCTACCAAGTCAAAACATAGTTAATGGCTTTCAAACCTGGCTATTTTAGAAAATCAAAAATATTTTTTTCAAATTTTTCTGATCCGGTACACGGCCAATATAGCCACCTCAAAATAATTTCCAACTTCAATTCGCCAGGGCACACCATTCAACGTAGGGTGTTGCGTTTCTGTGACATTAATTTTCAACTGTTTTTCTATGGACTGACTGAGAGAAAACAGATTTATTTTAACAACTGCCTTTCTTGCGAATTTTTTCGTTTGGCGGTACAAATCGGTAAAAAATACCGCCAAACGAAAAAATTCGCATAAATGACAATTGTTAAAATAAATCTGTTCTCTCTCAGTCAGTCCATAGAAAAACAGTTGAAAATTAATGTCACAAAAACACAACACCCTACGTTGAATGGTGTGCCTTGGCGAATTGAAGTTGGAAATTATTTTGAGGTGGCTATATTGGCCGTGTACCGGATCAGAAAAAATTGAAAACAATATTTTTGATTTTCTAAAATAGCCATGTTTCAAAGCCATTCACTGTATTTTGACTTAGTAGCATATTTTGGAAAATAGAAAAACGCAGTGGAATAGCCTTAACACCAATTTTTCAATTTTTTTTTATCCAAAAATTTGCGATAAGATAGGAGTCTTGGGAAATTTCTTAAATCCACTTTAACCTGCTTCTTTTTTGGTCCACATAGATACTAGAGCATAGTAGGTACTAATCTAAAATGCCCATTTTTTACATCGTGTCTTGAAACTGTGCACAAGTATACCCTCAAACACGTAAAAATAATTAAATATACATTTCAAAATCACACCTCATCTTGGTAATCAGCAGATTTTGACCGAACTACTTGCCCAAATTACAAAACAAAATATAGAGAATTTACAGAAAAGGCTGTAGAGTACGTCAATAATGGCCAATATTTTTTTGGATCAAAATCCTCCAAGGTCACGGGGCATAAATATCGTCCCCATGTTATTTCTTATGGGAGATTTTTGCCGAGCGATGGGACCTAGCTCGAAAAATGTCATGTTTGACAATTTTTTGCGAGGTCATGGTGGCCCCAGTAATTTTTCTGTTAGTTGCTAAATTCATTACTAGTTGGCCTAAATGAAATGTATTTTTTAGTTTAGCGGTTAAATACCCCTTTAACAGACAGCGAAGAAGATGAGGTGCTGAGCCTGGCTAGCAAGCACTGATAAGCCGTAGCCCGAGAAAATGGTGACTCGTCACCCCCCGACCCGACGCATGTTGGAATAGGGGTATGATATTATTATTATTTATTAAAATATAATTAAAGTACAAGTTGGAAGCCTGTTTACCAATGAGCACATTTCAAAAGTAATACAAAAACTCACGTCCCTTAATTGCTACAAATTGGATTTGAATGCTATTTTCATTATTTTGCCATGGCTTCAATTACAGGCTTTGCTATATTATGCCTAGGCTACTAGGATGTGGAATTATTGCAGTGTCACAGCTTTGAATGACTAACCAGTGGCGAGGGTATTACAAGGACAGCCACATTTAATTGAATGCGCATTTGATTGGTTATAATGAAAACATTCTGTGTTGATGACTCATCTATCCAAGTCTTTGTATCATGATTCATGTCAGGTGTTACGAGATACCAACCATCGCTGTCAGTGACACATCACACCAGAGAACAAAGACCTAGGCCTACAAGCCTACAAACAATAGTAGCCTATTTAACTAGGCGTCAATTGACGATTACTGCAGAAACATGTCTACAGGCCTGGGTAAATTACCTTTAACTAGGAAGCTTCGCAAACGCTTTTTCAGGCGCGTTGTTCGATGAGTGTAATTTTTTTTAAACGAAAAAAGCATAAAATTGCAATTTTCATTAAAAAAAAAATTTGATTGCGCTCAAATTTCACACGAATATAATATTATAAATAAATGAAATAAAGGTTATGTGAAAAAATCATTACAATTGAATAAAGCATGTAGGCCTAGGTGTTATTTGTCAAAGAATGTTTTAACAAAATCGAAAAAATCGTAAAATTGTGATTTTCATGAAATTTTTTTTTAATTGCGCTCGAATTTCACACGAATATATAAATTCATAAAATAAAGGTTCTGTGAAAAAATCATTACATTCGGATAAAGCATGTAGGTAGGTGTTATAAGTTGGAGAATTAAAAAAAAAAAACAATCGTAAAATTGCGATTATCATGAGAAATAGTTTTTCGATTGCGCTCAAAAACGTGGCAGTTCTTGGTTCAGAGATTTCGAAGGCCTCCATAAAATTTCATCGCAATTGGAGTATTGGTTTAGCCGGAATCGTGCTAACAGACACACAATAATACAAACAGAAAGAAAAAAACAAAAAAACATTCAGGATTTTTTTCTCCAGTGAAGTGAAATGAAATCTTCCCTTCGCTCGCTACGCTCATCCAATTAAACAGTAGGGTCTCTGGACTAGAGGGAAATTAGGCTACGTTACGTACTGGTACTTATTAACTACCGTACATCAGCAAAAATGTAGTAAAATTATTATTTATTTATTTATGCCTTGCTTCTTTAACAATTTTAGTACACAGGGTAAAAGTGCGCGAGATCGTCAAGAGTGTGACAGAACTTCACAAACAGGATTACTACGCACCCACATCAAGATCCCCCAAGAAATTCCCCACAATTACGAATCAAATGACAGAAACATTTACAAGGATATACATTGATAAAACGAACAAGGTTAAGTACCTGTCTCATGACAGTATCACTAAACAACAATATTGTGAACAGATGTAATTTGTGTAATCCACAATCTAATTTTAGTATGATTTAGATAGGATTTAACGAGCTCGTAGGTAGGATGTAACTGATCTGTATCACCATTTCCAACTGTTCAATAGTGAACCAGGAATTGTTATAATTATTGCTTCAACTTAATTGTAGTTAGAACTCCCAGTAATCCTACTCACTCTACCCTAGTTCGTAGGCATTGTTGCCGGCGCACGTAGGCGTAGAGGCACCGAGGGACGGCAAGCCTCTACAGGGGATAAGGAAAGGTAGGGTCAGAGGAGTGGACTGTTGTTTGTTTACAATTGGTTTTTATAAGCCTTTTGAATCTTCATTACGTAATATTAATATCATTAAATTTTTATTTTAGTCGAGTGCATACTGATGAGCTAGTATAATTACTAGGTAGATTTTGCAGGGTCATTTCCTAGCCGGGCAAGCACGATTTTTGATCCCAACCTCGCAGCGTTAATAGATGAGCTGTTTTGTTGACTATTTCTGTCTAATGATTACCTATGTACCGGTACTGTTTTAGTTGTTAGGCCTAAATTGTTAGCGTTTCATTAGAGTACGGTAGGCCATCAATATTATGTAAAGAATGAACCATGTCTGCCTTCATCAATGCGAGGCGACCAGACTGTGATCCTGTGAGTAAGAGAGAGACCGAGTTGTGCCAGCCGCAAGAAGATGCGGGCGGCGAGTTCATATTGAATAATCGTTGCCCTTAAAGTACGATTTTTAAGAGAAATATTTCTTTGATTGTACCGTACCCAAAAACATAAGATGTCTAGGCCTAACTAGGTTCAGTGATTTTATACATTTCCCATAGAATTTCATCAAGATCGGAGTTAGCTGTTTACCCAGTCGCAGTCCAAATAGGCCTATCACTAAAATATTACATTAAAAATCGGGGGGGAAATCGAAATGTACTAGGTAGGCCTAGGCCTAGCCTATATTTATGAGAAATATTTCTTCGATTGTACCCTACAAAAAAACAGGGCAGGTCTAAGTTCAAAGATTTCGAAGGTCCACTCCAAATTTATCAAGTTCGAATCAGCCGTTTTTGCGGTAGAGAGCGAATAAACAGACAAAAATAGACCAACAAACAAACAAAACACCTGATCTAGCCTATTTTTATCAGGGGAGTCAAATTGAAGTCTTTGCTACACTCATCCAACAACTTCAAACACATAGGCCTAGGCCTACTCAATAACATTCTATGGGTTGATTAGGGTTGGATGAGCTCGGAGCGTTTTTTACAATTGTTAAGGTTGATCTCTAGTGGCATAGCCTAACTTTTTTTTTAAATTTAGTTTAACTAGGCCTAGGCCGCTTTGTAAACGTTTTTTCCTGTCGTGTTAGTGGATAGGCCTGCTTTTATGGTTGATTAATCGTTGCCCTAAAAGTACGATTTTTATGAGAAATATTTCTTCGATTGTCCCCAAAATCGTAACATATCTAGCCTAAGTTCCGTGACTTCGAACATTCCAATAAAGTTTCATCAAGATCGGAGAAGCCTTTTGCATGGTCGCGGGCGAAATATAGCCCTAATGAAAATAGGCCTTATTGGTGTTCTTGCATTAGCATGCACCCTTATTCAGTCAGCTGCGATATTTGTTCGCTCCAATAGTCCCCTCTTTCCCCTCAATGCATCGGTGCACTCCCACAACACTAGAGCCAGCCTCCACATTCACCGTCCTGCCCACAATCTATCTCTTTTCTCGAAAGGCCCGGAATATCTAGCCTCCACCCTCTATAACAAGCTCCCGAACCCAATCAAATCCTGCCCCACAATGCATTCTTTTAAACATAACCTTAAATTGTTCCTTATTACCAAAAGTTTTTATACCATCAAAGAATACCTTAGTGAATAAATAAACTAAGCGTATAAATAATAAGCATACTGTTATTTGCTCATTTAGAAATTTATTCCATAGTAGGCTTACCCAGTAATACATTGTATGACAATCTGTTTGTATATTTGTACATAATTAGTTTAGTTTAGTTTAGTATAATAATGTATAATCAATATATTAGACACTATGCCTACTCTAGTATAAGTATAGTTTTGACCTTTGGCGATGCCTATATGTGTGCTATGTACAGATCTAACGGCTAATAAATACTCTACTCTACTCTACTCTGCATTAAAAGTTTTAAAAAATTGCCATAGTACAATTCATGAGAAATATTTCTTGGATTGTACCCAAAAACTTGGCTGGTCTAAGTTCAGAGATTTCGAAGATCCCCTGAAAATTTTTTAACACTCTTCGGATGGTAAAAGTAGGTTAGGGGGAGTGGGGGGGGGGGGCACAAAGCGCATCATAATAATAATAAGATTGTAACCTATAATATAGGCCTACGCACTTCCCGCACAAGCCCCCACTCCCCCTAACCTACTTTTCCCCTAACATGAAAAGTTGACCGGTCCCAACGATAAAAGTACCCAATACAATACCTACTTGTTTTGTGTGAAAGAACTCATTAGGGCTAATAATAAGGTAAACCGACAGACAAGGACTTACCCAGCATGATCCACATGAGCCCTGATCTCGGATCTCGTGCAACGTGGGACAGTTGGGCCACTGCTCCCGCGGGTCAAACTGCTCTGGCAACGCTGCATTGCTACCCACGCTGTGACGTTTGGGGGGCAAGGCGTGGAACTTTGAGTCGGGATGAACGCCCATCAAGCGACGGATGTAAGAGTGAGGAACGTCCGGCATGAAGTTGCGGCCAGCCTGAAAGTAATACACACTTTACCACCACCATCTTACGGTACTTCTGTCATTGGTGTGACCCAACTTTTCAAAAAAAAAATTTTTTTTTTTTACTCAACCTACAAAACCTTTAACGTCGCTATTTTAAACAGAAAAGGACTTTCAACGGAAAAGTACTTTTGTTTCAAATAGCGACGTTAAAGGTTTTGAAGTTTTTTTTGTTACTAGGGCCTATAACACCAAAAACGTGATGATTCTATTTTAGATTTTTGGTGCTGGAATATGATAAAATAGTACACAATGAGTTGTTCTTGACTTATTTCATCAATGGTGAGTGTTTATGTTGATTTTAGTTGAAAAAAACGGTATTGAAAAGTTGGGTCACACCAACGACAGAAGTAGGTAGGCCTACTGGGGCATGTCTCGTCCCCTGTAGGCCTAGGCCTAGCTTTGGCCTCGCCTAGGCCTAGCAGCACTAACTAGGGTTATTTGCTAAGATCAGTCTATAATCTCCCACGACCAGATTTGTCTAGGCCTACCCTTTCCTAGCCGGCACTCTTGCCGCTAAGCGGGTCCAACTTTCAACCACACTTTTTTCCCAATAAAATCAATGGAAAACAACTACAAATTAGAAATAAGTTATTATTAAGTAAGTATAGTGAGTATTTAATAGTAAACACTCTCGAATTACACGAATAATGTCAAATAATTTACATTATTGAACATGAACGTCGTCTCACTCTGATCAACGCGCCATTTTGGATTTTGGCTATGTCATTGTCATTTACTTTGTAGGTGTACCAACCTTTTTGCGATATTGTGGTTATTGTAATAAGTAATTTATAAATATGTTATTGTTTTGTTAAGTAAACAATTCGATAGTCGAATAGCACGGGGGTTTGGGGCGGAGCCCCGGCGGGGGTCGGGGGGCTGGCCCAGAGCCGGATTAAAGCATTTGGCGCCCCTAGGCTACAATATTTTAAGCGCCCCCTGTATTGGCCCTACCTACCTACCTTTATAAAACAGTATTTTTGTGATGACTGAATCTGTCCCCCCCCCCCCACCTCTCCCCTTCTTGACAAAAAAGTAAAAATGCTGAATATTTTAGAACTTACTGATTGGTGACGACTAATATTAATTGCAATTGTATTTTTTACACTTAGGCCTACTGTATTTGTGGGGTATTTTTGGGTAGAAAATTAACTGAATCTGCTAATTTTAGGAATGGTTTCTACCTAATAATTTTGATTTGCGCACTGCCTTTTTGTTTTTAAGTTTTGTATTTTGAGCACCACAACTTTTTTTTATGTTCCATGTTGATTCACTGTTGTACTCACTCCGTTTGCGAATATGAGTTATAATATTCAAATATAAAATCATAATAAACACTTAATCACTTAAATTAGTAGGCCTACGGTACTGTAAAGGTTTAAACACAACAATACAATTAATATAGGCCTATTAGAACAAATAAATTTGTGTGCAGAGCGTTAACCCGAAAGTGTAAAAAAGAACTTAGCACTCGCTCCGTTTACGAACAACCATTTTAATATTTAATATAGGCCTACATGTGTGTTTTCCGCGCACAGAACTGACACGACTGTTTGGCCGAAAGTGTTAATACGAACTGAGTGATGTCTTGGCTTGGCCCTTGAGCTTGAGCTATGTCCTCTTTTCCCCCCAAAATCAACTAGTTATTTTATTTAAGACTACTTTACACTTTGAGTTAAAAAGTAGGCCTACTCCTGAACGACATTCATATTAGGTAACTGTTGTAAGAATTATGTTTGCTCAAAATTAAAACATGTGAACAAGGCTTGGTGGTTTGAAAGAAGGGGTGAATGCTGCAGGTCAGTGTGCTGATCGCGGGAGTGAGGGGGGAGGGGGCGCCGATGGGTGAGGTTATTTCCTGTCATAAATGTAGGCCTATTGAGCTTTGTCGAAGACCCAAATTCCTATTTAGTCATCGGTTTCAAAGAAAACAAACACCATGAAGTTCTCTTCCCGAGTTGAGAGCGGCTGGCATCCTATTGATATAGTCCTTCTAATAGCTTACTACCCAGACAAATTTAAAGGTTGGCATAGCAATACCAACCTACTTTTTAAAATTCATTTAGGCCGATGATACAATAACATTTAGGAGACAAGGCAACTTTGTTGTGCGGAGCTCTCGGTGGGCGCAAGCGCCCTCCGAGAGCTTGCGCCCCTAGGCTACAGCCTAGTTAGCCTAATGGTTAATACGGGCCTGGGCTGGCCCCCCAGAACAGAATGAAGTGCAGTACAAACAAAAATGGACCGAATTAAACGTAAGTTTGGTGTGTTTTGGTTGGTACGTCGGAGAATGGAGAGACTGCTAAAATGGCCGCCGTGATCAACTAATAACAGTGAAATTAGTCTGTGAGTAATATTGTGTTCACCTATGTAATTGTTAATTTTGCAAAGTGGTAATTAATAATAAATTGTTTATATTGAATTTTTACACATTTATTTCTAATTTGTAGTTGTTTTCCATTGATTTTATGGGGGGAAAAGTGTGGTTGAAAGTTGGACCCGCTTAGCGGCAAGAGTTCCGCCTAGCCTAGGGCCTAGGCGTACATGCAGGTAGGCCTAGGCTTGGCATAATTAAGGACTTAAGGAAAACCGTTTTTGCGAAAACGGTAAGTTTACCTAGGCCTAGGCCTAGGCCCTACTTACTTTCCATGATGTTTGGATCGAATTGATGTGGTCGATAAATTCGTCGGAGTTTAGATCAAAGTCTTGAGAAAAAACTGACACTAAAAGTGTCAGCAAAATTAACAACTTCATTGTGATGATTGCTTCTTGACGGCCTTGATTGGAATTGGACCCAACCAATGGTTTACGCTCACAATTTGCGACTGGAAGTTAAGCGCGCTGCAGATTACAACACGTTTAATGATGATAGCCTTTGTGACTTTTAAGATTCCACGTAGTGGATAACCCTGTGAGAAGGTCAATGGTCAGCTGCGCACAAGTGTCGAGTCAAACGAAACGTCAAACAAGACAACAGCAGCTGATGAATCATTTTGTAAACAAGTTGTTCACCGCCTTGTAAAGTTCATTCATCAACAAGAGTTCGCTAGATGAGCGACAAGAAAATAGCACCGGCACCGGGACGAAACACCACGGAGAGCGTGCGCGGCAAAAGCGTACTTAATACATGTTAAATTTTATTAAAATACTATGGTGCGAAAGTGGCACCGGACAAAATTTTTAGAAAAGAATAAATACAGCAACTTCGCCCAAAATCGATTTCAACGGTAGTTTTCTTTTAGTAGAGATTTGTGTGCGCTGCCATCTTGGCTGTGACGTCACGGAAGTGCTGCTAGAAACTCGTTTCAACCCATGTTTCAACCACTGTTAGCACAGCACCTTCATGGCGCCAACAAAAACAACCGTATTGCACCGGAAAATTGTTTATCACTGAGCCGCTTCGCGAACGCTGTTTTTAGTCGCGTTGATGGATGAGCTTTTTCAATAAGTTTTTGTCTGCGTGGGATCTCTTCACTTGTTGTTTGCTTTGTTTCTGCTTCGCATGTTCTCCATGGTGCTTCGTCTCGGTGCCGGTGCCGGTGCTAGTTTCCTGTAGCTAGTTAGATGAACCTCCGCTAGAGCGGAGACACTAGATGCAAAATGAAGGCCAGCAGTTGCCATCAAGTTTACTCTGGTTTCATTGGAAATAAAATAGAAATAAATTAATATTATATTTATGCTGTTCTGTTTGCCTGAAAATGGTTACTTCTTGTTCAGTTGATGGTTGTAGGACTAGGAGTAAAATAAACAAACCGGAGAAGATATTTTTTCACAAGTAAGTAGCCCTAGGCGCACCACGATGTATCTGAATCTGGTAGGGCCTAGGCCCTACCCTAGCCTCAAATTAATAATAGGCTGGGGCTATTTAACCGTAGCTACGGAAAAATTACGTTTTCCAATTTAACCGTAGACTGTACTACGGTAACCTTTAACGTTGCAATTTTAAACGAAAGTCCTTTTTCGGTTGTCGTCGTCCTTTTTTGCTGTTTTAGTAAAGCATCATTCACAATCAGTTCTAAGTCGTAAGGCGCAAGGCCTAAGGCGTAATATTTTGTATTGCCGAGTATGTGTTTCAATCAGAACGTTCACAACACGTCCCAAGTCGCAAGGCGTATGGTTTATGTCGTAACGAATTGCCCAAAATCCAATTCTTACGACGGTTTCTTACGACGAGCCAATCACGAACAAGGAAACTCCACAGCTGACTGTACGCGCATGCGCAATACACAGGAGCAATGAAAAATGGTATGGTTGTTGTAAACGCCTAGCATTTCTTATGATTACGCCTTAGCCTACGCCTTAGACCTTGCGCCTTACGACTTAGAACTGATTGTGAATGATGCTTAACAAAAAAAAACATCAAGACCTTTAACATCGCTATTTTAAACGAGAATCCTTTTTGGTAGGCCTAGGCTTATGGCGTTTTCCATTGGCCGCACTCAGGTCGCACTAGTGCGCCGTAGTGCGCACTGGATTGCCACTTGTCTTTTCATTTGTTCAGTTTTGTAATGTTATTCAAGTGGAGGTTGACAACAATGACATCTATGCACTCGCCGAGTGCATGCCAATGGAAAACGCCATTAAATGTCGTCGTCCTTTTTGCTGTTTTGGTAACAAAAAAATCTTCCAAGACCTTTAACGTTGCTATTTTAAACAAAAGTCCTTTTTCGGTTGTCGTCGTCCTTTTTTGCTGTTTTATTAACAACAAAAAACCTTCCAATACCTTTAACGTTTCTATTTTAAACAAAAGTCCTTTTTAGGCTGCCTACCTACACGTTGAGGTGTAGAGATAAGGCTTTTCCTTAAAATAGGCCTAAGCCTAGCACTTTTTAAACGCTTTTATCATCTAGAATTGTGTTTGTGACGGGGCCGAATGTAGTGAAATCATTTGCAAAAAAACATGGACCCAAATAGAATGAAAAAACAACCAAACGAAAATTTGAACCGCCGACCTTTCGCATAGAATTCGGACGCGCTAGGCCTACCTAGTGGTGGGAATTTTCATGAAAAAAAATAATCTTGAAAATTTCATGAAAATTTTCAAGGTTTGTAAATCTGTTAGGCCCTATAGGGGAGATTGGGGTAATAAGGAATTGGGGTAATTGGAAATAAGCCCTATAATTAAGAAATTTGAAGATGTAAATTTTTATGAAAAATTGTTTGGTAAGGAACATACCTTCTTCTTTGATTTAATGTAATCAATTCTACTGAAAACAATAACTTTTGATTGGTGTTTTTAGGATTCTTGTAAGGTACCGGTACTGCAAAAAAAAGTGTAAAATGTTTCTAAGAATGTTTTAAAAATCAAATTTTCCTTTCTTATAAGAATTAATTGTAGTAAAGACTGTATGCTTATTTTACTGCTTACATAATGAGAGTGCCGGTGCCTTATTTTGATTTTTGTAATTTTTTATCTCTTTCCTCTCCTAAAAGTAGGGGGTAATTCCTATTTGCCCCAAGAATTTAATTTTTGGGGTAAAAGGGAACACCCATGAGGGGTAAATAGGAATACTATGGGGAAAATAGGAATGAGTCATATAGTGTAATGCTATATCATAGGGGTAAATGGGAACAAACATGTCTCGTCATGCAGGTAGGGTAATAAGAATCCACAATCATCAACCACTGGAAATTGAAGTAAAATTCCTAGAGCGTAGAGGTAATATCTTTGCTTGGCCCTTGAGGGATGACTTTGACATCATTCAAGAGGCAAATCTTTTCCTAGGCCCAATTAAGCTCATTGGGGTCACTAAATTTAATTTAGAACCAGATCCAAAAATAATTCAATCATTTTGGGAAAAGTTTAAAACACAACAAGTAGGCCCTGATGAAAATCTGGGTTCATAAATTAAATGTGAGGGAAGTGTTCCTTATTGCCCCCACTTAAAAAGTGTATAGGCCTATTTTTCCTATTAAACAGTAATTCATGCATAACAATTTCTATATTTGTAATTTTTCATGATACAAATACATTTTTAAATATTAACATCATGCTATGAGAAGCTTTGTGTAGTTTTAAGACAAAAATTACAGTTTAAAAAAAAACTGTAATGTCATGTTTCTAGCTATTAAAAAAATACTACAATTTGCATCTGTTCTAACTTTGTCAATAAGCAAGATATCAAGATGAATTCTTTTGCTACTTAATTATACTACAAATACCTATGTTCCTATTTGCCCCATTTATTTTTAATGCACCTACCTTGCTTCTTATAATGCTTGTTCCTTATTGCCCCAAAATGTTGGGGTAATAAGGAACAATATGCGCGTGTAGAAAAAAAATCATTGCATCTAAAATAACACATGAATGCAAAATATTTAATTTTATTAAGAAAGCCAATGTTTCAATGTATCTGATACCACTAAAACATTTATAATTTGTTTTTCTAGTTATAGGCCTATGTAAATTGAGATCATAGGTCAACTTACACAAATTTGTTCCTAATTACCCCAATCTCCCCTATTTGAACTGTATTTTAAAATATTAGGCCTATAGGGCCTAAATAAAAATTTATTTATTTCTATCAATGATGTAGGCCTAAGCCTACAGTGGGACTCAGGCAGGCTGAGGTGAAATAAGTCTATGCAATATCTTGCTGAATAAGTTTTTTCTTGCAATTTGCAAATAGGCCCATGAATTATAAAAATAATTGTTGAGACAAAAATGTTGAGTATTGAATTGGGATAGTATCCAACATGAATGATGGAAACAAAAGCAACATAAAACATAGGCCTATCAAAATGTAAAAAAATACCCGACGATCTGGGTTATTAAGAGAAAGCCTAGATTATAGTCACTACAAACAATACGGTACACTACAGACTAATCGGAGGCGAAGACCACACACGAAAGTGGTGTTTATCCCGGTCTTTCCATTCCAATATCCTAGGCATTTAAGTTCCGCATAACCATCTAGCATGTGTGCTAACGGTAATTAAAGATGGATTTTATCTGGTTAGGGCCCAACCGGACTAATTGCCTTCCTACAACATATAAAAAAATAATAGACCTTCATTTGCAGGTTCCGGTTTCGTATTTATTTTGACAAACTTCTAGGCCTAGGTCAATGCCTCTGTTGTAGGCTAGGCCCTTGCATTGCCTATTGCTGTGTAAGAGGCTAGCCTAATCCTAAATACAAAATACCAACTGGGCAACTGTACAATAAAACAACATACCCTAATTAAAATAAAAACTTGCAAATTTTCAATGAACGGCCTTTGAAAATTTTCAATGAATTCAATGAATCAAATCCCAACACTAGGCCTACCACTTTGCCTAGTGATGGAACGTTGAAAATTTTCAATTCACTGAAAATTGTCAGAAAATTTTCAATATGCTTTTATTTGTTTGTTTGTTTTTTGTTTTTTTTTATTGTGTATATTGTTGGATGAGCGTAGCGAGCGAAGCGAAGATTCCATTTCACTACACTGGAGAAAAAAATCCGGAATGTTTTTTTTTTCTGTTTGTATTATTGTGTGTCTGTGAGCACGATTCCGGCTAAACCGATACTCCAATTGCGATGAAATTTTATGGAGACCTTCGAAATCTCTGAACCAAGAACTGCCACGTTTTTGAGCGCAATCGAAATATTATTTCTCATTAAAATCTCAATTTTACGATTTTTTTCGAATTTAAAAAAAATTCTTCAGCTTATAACACCTACATGCTTTATCCGATTTTAATGATTTTTTCACAGAACCTTAATTTTATGAATTTAGGTATTCTTGTGAAATTTGAGCGCAATCGAAAAAATATTTCTCATGAAAATTGAAATTTTACGTTTTTTTTCTTTTTTAAAACCATTCTTTGACTTATAACACCTACATGCTTTATCCTATTGTAATGATTTTTTCACAGAACCTTAATTTTATGAATTAATATATTCATATAAAATTTGTGCGTAATCGAATAATTATTTCTTATGAAAATTTCAATATTACGATTTTTTCCTTTTTTGAAAAATTTAAAAAATTTAAAATTTAAGTTATTTTTTTATTTAATTTAATTTAATTTCAAAAAAATCTTTCACTAAGTAATAATTTTTTCACAGAACAACAGAAAATCCGCATAACACATGGCAGCTCAATGCACCAATTACGCTCATCCAACAACGCGGCGGGACTTAAGCGTTTTCCTAGTTATGTACAATGATATTTAATAAAACAATTATCACCAGTAGCCCATGTTTTATACCTATGCCTGGCAACTTTGTATCCCTGAGTAGGCCTAAAATGTACTAGGGGGAACTAGGAGGAAAGGAACTATTTTATTAGGTCTGTAAAATGTGTTTGTAATTTTGTATATATGTTATTTTGTGATATAGGCCCTTTTATCAACTTGTATCTAATAAAAGAGGAAATTGTAAAAAAAAAAAAAATTAAAATTTTCAATGCTTTGAAAATTTTCATGAAAATTCCCATCACTAACTCTGCCACAATGTACTGTGATATTTTAAGCTATTGGCCTAGTTAGGTGGTATCGTACTGCTACGGACGATTTGTTATTGTTAATTTGTCCGTAGCCTACGGTTAAATAGCCACTTCCTTAATAATAACCATGGTTTTATTTATACCTATAGGTTTCCACTTAAAGATGAGCTTCTGACCAAGAAGTGGGTAGCATTTATGAATAGGCCTAGGCCTAAGCATAAGAAAAGATTTCAACTAACTAAGCATAGGTATTTGGGGAAAGAAACTTTGGCCGAAGATTTTATAGCCTATGCCAAGCAAGGCGAAGTTGAAGGAGATCAATCATAATGTATTATATATAACACTTCCAAAAGTTTTTCCATCTCAACCATTAATGTAATGTCTTTACTCAAAAGATTAGATACCCCTAGGCCTAGCTAGGGCTAGGCTAGCTACAAAGAAGGCCCTACTGGTAGGCTAGGGCCTATAGGCGGATCCACACAAAAACATTTAAGGCCGCGTTCACATAACTTTGGTTTAACTTTTTTTTTTTTAACTTAAGATTTAACTTTGGTTCCCATAACTTTGTTTTAGTCTTAATCTTAAGAAATTGTTATTGGTTGTTATGGTAACAAGAAATCCGATATCCTGATTAGTTAGTAATCACTACGTATATCACAGCACTCAATCCGAATTGACTCAAGTCGGTTCGAGTTCAATTCGGTTTGAGTCTCTTGATATACACACTCGATTTGCATTGAAGTCAATCCACTTTCCAAAGTGGACTGACATGAGTAAATTGCTTGATATACAGTTCAATACGCATTCAATATGGATTCAAAACTGCCTTCCAAAACTTGCCTTCGTGCAAGTTAACGATGGTATCTTCCTCTCCGATCCAATAACACAGTCAAACGGAGTCCTCCAAGGGGACCCTTCCAGCCCACTTTTGTTCAACCTATTTACTTCAGATATAAAAGAATCTATCTTTGACGAATTTAACAAAGACGTTCACTTGATAATGTACGCAGATGACATCGCACTATACACGGAAAACCTCGCTCAGCTTCAATACACTTTACTAAAACTCAAAACATGGTGTAAAAGTTGTTAAGTTCAGAAAAGGGGGGAATTTAGCCAAAAGCGATGTGCTTTTCTATGGTACTGACAAAGTCGAGTTTGTATCTTCTTTCAAATATCTGGGTATCTTACTCCATTATAAAGGTACATCTTTTTCTCCCCACATCAAAGCAAGATGTTCCTCTGCCATAAAAGCCATGCACCTTATCTCCAAATTATACTCACTCTCAATTTCTTGTGCTATGAAACTCTTCCACCTTAAAATTTCCCCGATTGCTTCCTACGGCATCGAAATCATATGGCCCTACCTCTCACAAGCCAATCTCACACAATTAGAATCGGTTAAGACCCTATATATGAAAAAGATCCTTTCTCTATGTAAATTTACTCGTTCCCGCTTGGTATATGAGATGGTAGATGAATCATTGTTTGTTGCTGACCTACAGTTTAAATTTAACCTAATCCAAACAGATGCCTTTCGTACTGTCGTTCATAACTGCATGTCAAAACGCCTTGAAATTAGACCTGAATTCTTTACTATGGATCTGTTCAAAAATGATGATTGGAAAAAACCTCTTGCCAAAAACAGGCATGTGCTAACCCGTGTAGCAGCTCACCGTTTTCACCATTTGTTTTGTCTAGATAAAAAGTTTCATTCATCATGTACAGACTGCAAATGCTCCCACTGTGCTAGGGATTGCGACCTGTATCATGTTTTTATATGTCCAGCTAGAACTCATTCCATTACTGATCTTGCCACAAAGGGTCTTGTCTAGAATCAGGTATAAAAAAAAAGTACAATATAGTCTGAAATGTTTAATTGATTGTAATTATATAAATATGTACTTTGTTAACTTGTAATTTTATTAATCATGTATCCTGTCATTGTCATAGCTGAAATGTTTAACTGACTGTAACTACTTTTGTACTTTGTTATGATGTAATGTTGCCTATGTTACGCCATAGTTGGTGTTGTACTCTCTGGAGTTTAATAAAAGTTTAAAAAAAATTGCCTTAGAGATTTAGATTTCAGTGAATACCATTATTAGGCAGGCGGTGTTTATTACATGTTTATTTATTATTTATTATTTATTATTAACGTCTATCCTATTCAGTTTAAAACTGATTTACAAGGAGGAAACAAATACAATTACAATAAAATGGCGTCTTGGAGGCTTTAATGAAGACATTAGGCTTTATATTTACGTAGATGTAGGTAGAGATACAAGTACATAGTATTTTCAAGTGTTATTCATAGAATCTTGTAGCATCAATTTAAACTGCAACAACAACAACTTCAATTCGAATCGAAATAGGATTGAGGAAGTCGTTTCGAATGTCCGTGATATACACTTCAAGTCAAACCGAATTGAACTCAAACCGAATTCAGTCAATTCGGATTGACTGCTGTGGTATACGTAGTGAATGTTTCAGTGGCCTGCCATAATGAGGTTACTCCTTTTAATTGGTTGTCGTATAAATAACAAAACGTCTGATTGGTCCGTCATAAGAATTATGGGTTTTTTATAACAATTTCTTAAGACTAAAACGTAAACAATTTAACAGGTATTTCCTATCCCCTTATAACTAAACCAATTTGTGGGAACGCGGCCTTAGTGTTAAGAAATTGTTATTGGTTGTTATGGTAACAAGAAATCCGATATCCTGATTGGTTAGTAATGTTTTGACAGTGGCCTGTCATAATGAAGATACTCTTTTTCATTGGTCATCGTATAAATAACAAAACGTCTGATTGGTCCGTCGTAAGAATTTTGTTTTTGTTATAACAATTTCTTAAGACTAAAACGTAAACAATTTAACACGTATTTCCTATCCCCTTATAACTAAACCAATTTGTGGGAACGCGGCCTTAGTCTTAAGAAATTGTTATTGGTTGTTATGGTAACAAGAAATCCCATATCCTGATTCGTTAGTAATGTTTCAGTGGCCTGCCATAATGAGGTTACTCCTTTTCATTGGTCGTCGTATAAATAACAGAACGTCTGATTGGTCCGTCATAAGAATTATGGTTTTGTTATAACAATTTCTTAAGACTAAAACGTAAACAATTTAACACGTATTTCCTATCCCCTTATAGGCTAACTAAACCAATTAATGTGAACGCGGCCTAACACAGGGGCTAAGCATAACATGACATAACATAATATTTCTGAACAGTTACAAATGGGTCCTTCCGCCCGGTGGCAACCACTCACTCCTCCCAGATCTAATTTCGGTCATCCCCTTAACACAATCTAAATTCCCTCAATGACCTACTAGCTACAACATCCCCAGACAAGTCATTTCACTCCCTAACAGTCCTTTCCAAGAAACCATACCGACCCAGACTATCCGTTCTTACTAGGCCCTACTTGATGCTGAAACTTCCATGAATGATCCCCCTACCCCTGTAAAGCCCCTCCTGCAGCCTATTGCGGATGTCCCCCACCCCCTACTTCCCCTAGCCGCCCTGTACATATTGCACAACCTAACCTCCCTTCTTCTTCCCTCTAATGACTCCCACCCCAACTCTCCTAACATTGCATTGACACTGTCATATAGGCCTACCCTCTCTACATTCCCCTGATCATCCACCGCCACCGCCTTACCTTCCCTGTAACCCTTCTTGCCGCCCTACGTTGAACCTTCTTAACCTCCAAAACCTCCCCCAGCTTATACGGATCCCATGCCGCCGCCCCATACTCCAGGACAGGTCTAACCACCACCTTATATGCCCCATCTTTTAACTCCCCGGCTGGCCCCTCTTAGATTTTTCATAACGAATCCCAGAGCCCTTCCCCTTCTCAACAACTTCTTACACCTGATCCCCCCAACCCAAATCCTCTGCAAACATCACCCCTCAGCAGGGTTGAGTCAGTAGAATATTACGCAAAGAAAATGCGTATTCTACGCGTATATTCTGGGCCTACCGTAGAATATGTAATGTAGAATATTGCAAAAATTACATATTCTACACGTAGAATATTATATTTGCATGTTCTGTTAAATAAGTGATTTGAGTATGATAAGGAATTTTTTTTATTCATATCATAATTTTCTTTAACATGTAGTTACAATTATGGCCTACATGTAACGTAGCAAAGTAGACTGAACATAAGTGAGGTCGGCCTTGGCCTTTGTTACAGTAATAACTAATAACTGTATAATGGAAATTGAATAAATTCTATCCATATCAAGTTCCAACCTCGTTCACAAGCTAGACCCCCGCTGAGTTCACACATTGTCCTTATGGCGGATTAGGGTTGGAAGTTGATGTGGTATGATTATGAACTATAAAAGCATGACATCCCAATCGTGAATGGAATTAATGAATTACACAAATGAATCTATTTAGGCCTAGTATTCATCAGATTTCACATCTTGCAGTTTAAGTGTGTGATAGGCTACACATGCAGCAACTTTTTAGTTTTAGATTACCGTAGAACTATGTTGTGGCCTACCTGCCATTTTAGAAACTGGTGAGGTAATAAATCTTGCTAATACCCTGATTGGTTAATGGCTTAATAGCCTCTGATTGGCCATTGTCTTTGTGGTGCCAAATTTGAATAATAGAAAATGAAATGAATGTCTAGGCCTATGTCAATTTGATGATTTATTTTATGCATTTCTTTGATTGGAACATGCAGTTAATAAAGTAAATTAGTACCGGTACCTTAACTAAATTAAATAATTTTAATTTTAATTAATTTTAAGTTTCTAAGTGTCCCGTCCGCCACCTACCAGCAGTGTTGGGGAAAGGAACTTTTAAAAAGACCGCGTTCTCGTGAACGCGTTCTTTTTTTGTGAACTTTTCAGTAAACTTACTCTTTTTTTAAATGAATGAACTTGAACTTTTAAAAGTTCATTCCGAGAACGAATTTTTCAGTTTTAGAAAGTTCATTTGTAAGTTCTTTCCGTGCGCCGAGCAGCCGTCGATTCGCCGCCGTCGCCGCTTAAAAACAATAACAATTCGTTGTTTATCGTAGTTTTTTTTTGTTTAATTAGATTAAGGACGCGTCAACCGTTAGGTCATAATGAACCACTCTAACCTAGGGGAGGAGAGGCCCATGCTGGTCAGAACCAGCCACGGGAAAGGGGGGTTTCTCACGTCGCGGTCGTCATCGTCTTTGTCATAGTTCGTTGTGTCATAGTCATCGTCGTCAAGGGAAGGGGGCAAGGTCCCCGACGACGATTGCCAGAGCTCGCCTCTATTTATCGTTTATCGTAGGCCTACGTTGACGCACGTTCAGCTGATTTTGACAACATCACGCACGATTCACGAAGTTAAAACGATGTAGGCTACGCCAACTAATTCGGAAAAAAATCTTGGAAGCCTAAAATGCTAAGTATCTGCATTAATTTTACAAGCTGGTCGACGAGAATGTATTACAAATCATCAACACGATCAAAGACAGCTCAACACTTTCGTCCGACTCAAACTCGTGAGTAAATTGGTACTCGACCACCCCTAATGTTTTTTCGCATGTTTTTCTTCAATTTACGTAAGCCTTTAATAAAATAGTGATTTTTTTTTACAAAAGAACTTTTAAAAGAACTTAGTTCATATTTTAGACGAACTTGAACCAAAATTTTAGGTTTTAAAAGAACTTGAACTTTTTAAAAAGTTCATTATTTGAGCTGTGAACTGAACTTTTAAAAAGTTCATTTTAAAAAAGAACTGACCCAACACTGCCTACCAGTTAGTGAAGAATGACCCAGCCGTGTGTGTGTGTGTGAGTGTGTGTGTACGCACGCTTGCTGGATGTAATGTTTTCTCTGTGTCCATACATAGACAAAACCTATTCAGATAAACGAACCAGTATGCAAAAAAATTTCTTTTTTTGTAGATCAAAATACAACCAGTGAAAGTCTCTACACCAACTCCAACTCCAACTCCAGTTGACATGTTTAGATTAGTGAAATACGTGCACCATGACCACAGTTATTTTGAAGATGATGTAGCTAGAGAAAAAAAGATGAACTTTTTAGAAAATAAAAATAAAAATGAAGGCCTAAAAAAACAAATAAAAGCATTAAAAGCTAGAGAATATCGACGCAACGTCAAAATAGCTAATATTATTTCACGTCATTTCATGTCATTTAAACATTGATCGAAGATGTTATAAAGGATTTGAAGAAGAACAAGAAACTTTTTTCTGGCCAAGGTGCAGCTGTAGAGAACGTCGACGCAACTCCCTAAGATTACTTCATGTCATTTAATCATCGATCGAAGATGTTATAAAGGATTTGAAGGACAAGAACCTTGAGGGAGCAGCTATCCTTGGAACTTTTTAGGAGTGCCATTGACGCTTAGTAAAGTGCATTTGAAAGGTGAAGGGGCTTAGAACCCCAATAAAGGAGAATACCCTGTACTGCTACTCATATACTTTATTTCTATTCCCCAACGGCATATATCGTTATTTGAGGGAACACTTCTGCCTACCTAGCTCACTGCGTAGCTGGAGTAGTGCCAGCACTGAAGTAAAACCTGATAGACTATGTTTAAATGTTGACTTAACAATTTAAAATTATGTCTTATATATAATAATGTAAACAAAGATACCGTTGAGTGAGCGTTCATACCGATGTAATAGTTATACTAGGCCAGGGTTGCCTTTAAGAAAAAATAAAAATCCTGTTTGAGCACATCAGAAATCCTTAGAAATCCTTAAATGAAACACCCAAATCCTTAAAAATTCTTTTAATGCCTAAATGTACCAATTTCGATATGATATCGATATATCAAAATGGATTTTTTTTTTAAATATACAAAAATGAAAAGAGTAGGCCTATTTTTTATGATTTAAGGCCAAATAAGGTTGATAGGTATCAGTATCACCATAAATGCATTTTTAACAATCTCACAACCGCGTTTGACCCGGCACCTCCACCATGATCCAGCCAAGATTAATTTAATTTCGACTACCTACCCGGCACCTCCACCAAAATTACGAAATTTTGCATTTTTGGTGTAAATTTTTATAATTATATATCAAAATAATCCCACTTACGATACCGCATTGAAATATAGTTTTTTTGACCAGCCCTAGTTAAAAACAAAGTAAAACGTAAAACTTTTTTTTTTAAATCTGTAAATTGGAATAAAAACTCGTCGATCCGTTTTGCACCCTCAAAATCCGTTAAAACGGATAAAATCCGTAAAAACGGCAACCCTGTCTCTGTAGTAACTAGGCCGCTTCGCGAACACTTTCTCCAGTCGTGTTAATGGATGGGCTTTTATGGTTGATTATTTATTATGGTTGGTTGCCCTGAAAGTATGATTTTATGAGAAATATTTCTTCGTTGTCCCCAAAATCGAAACATATCTAGAAGTTTAGTGAATTTGGACGTTTCCATAAAGTTTCGGCAAGATCGGAGTAGCCGTTTGCCTGGTCAGAGGCCTGATATCTGATTAAAATCGGAAAAGTACGGTATCCACAAAAAATATTTTTTCGATTGTACCTATCCAAAAACTTCGCAGCTAAGTTGAGTTTTAAAATGTCCCCTGAAAATTTCATCAAGGTCGCATATATGCCGTTTGCCCGGTAGAGAGCAAACAAAAGAAACAAGCTATTTTTTCCCGGGTACCCAAGTGAAATTGAAGTCTTTGCTCGATCATCCAATCAAAGAATAATAATTTGTTACAATGAGCTGATTTCAAGATTTGAAACCCTCTGAAAGGTTGAATGGAAGATAAGGCTTCACTAGCCTTCATCCCAATCAATCAATCCAAATTCACTTAACAGTTGAGAAGTTTATTTGCAAATGCTTCTAACACCCATCTCTAATGACTAATTGAAGTATCTAGCAAAAGTAGTTTCAGACAAATATATTTCGGGTACCGTATGTACGCTATTTTTTCTAGGCAAATTATTGGTTGACATATTTCTAAGTTCAAAAAAATTGCAATACTTATTGGATTAGCGAAGCGAAAGACTTCAATGTCACTGACCCCCCAAAAAATTTAGCTCAAGTGTTTTTTTGTTTGTTTACTATTTGTTTTTTTTCTGTCTGTTTGTTTGCACTCTACTTGGCAAATGGCATATGCAATTTTAATGAAAATTGCAGGGGACCTTCAAAATCTCTGAACTTAGACTTACGTTTTTGGGTATAATCAAAAAAAAATATTTTTTTTTTTCGATTTTTAATGCAATATTTTCGTGATATTTGGGCCGATTCTGACCAAACGGGTGGCGGAACAACGTTCATATTTCACATGGACATTAAAGTAATGGTGATGTATTGCCTTTTGAAAAAAAGTTAGAAAGTTAGCCAGAATCCATAGAAATAAAGGTTTCAAATGAAATGAAATGAATGTGTTTTTTGAGGTGTATAATGATTAACAAGTAGGCCACTAACTATAGAAACTTGACAACAATCACCTACAATGCATTCAAAAAGCAAAATCTTGGGGCCTCCAGATATTTTACATTCTAGTAATTGGTAGTATTACCATAGCAATTAATACTACTTTATATAACAAATATCTTAATTTAACAAAAATGATTTTGCATTAGGACTTGAAAAAGTAAAGAGATCCCACTCATAGGCCTACTAAAAACTTACAAAAAAGCTCATCCATCAACGCGACTAGAAAAAGGGTTTGCGAAGCGGCCTAGTTTAGTACAATCCTACCCGAAGATGCAAGCCCGAGCCAGGGCGACTTTTTATTAAACATGATGCCAAAATATAAAATTTAATACTTATTTTATTTTCTAGGCTTATGCTTTGTTTGAAAGACATGTTTGTTTTAAAATTGCACATGTTGGTCTATTTTAATATGTCGCATGCATAGGCCTAGTGGTAGGCAGTGAACCCTCGTTAATTCAAACTCGGATACTTCCGAAAAGTGCTGTATTTCGAACAAAAACAACTATTTTGACCGATGTTTGAATTCAGAAAATGTGTATTGAACTGTCTGTCGTATGAGCGAAACATGTTGCCAGCTGTAGCGTCAGACACAGAAGCTGCGCGCACCACGTGACTGGGCTGGCCCAGCCTGACTACAACAGCTGGAAGCGATCGCGACGACTTCTGGATCACAGTAGGCCTACGTCTTCAGTTAGGAGAGTATTTGCGTCGAGTGTTAATTGTTCTGTGATTAGCCGACCACGTGTTATTGCGAGTTAGATTGTTGTTCTGTGATTAGCCGAACACGGAGTTGAAAGAATTGTGAAATTGCAAGCAGTAAATACAAAGAGACGACGATTGCAAAGAAGCTAGAAATTCAACGAGTAGGCCTAGCCCTACGTGAATGTGGACGAAGACATCGCATCTTCGGCCATGAAACTTGAAACTGAATACCAGTCTACAACGTCACAACTCAAGCCGTCCAAACTTTCCTCAGCACGCCTATTAGCGACGATGAGGATAAGACGAAGACATCGCAAGCTGTGTCGGAGGCCTAGGCCTGCATCGCGTTAACACGAAGCTGACCTTGGAGCAGTTTCACAGGCTAGAGACTTAAGTTGGTGCAGAGAATGACTGGCAACTTTTTCCGATCATCAAGATCGCTGTGAGGTATGTGAATTTAAATCCAATCTTTGTTTGCAATGCAATTCTTATCTTTTAATGAGGTCTAGCAATAACCACTGTTTTTCTTTCTGCAGGAATGTCAACTTCCTTGAGTAGCCTAGCTTACTACGATGACACATTACAAAAGGAACAAGATGTCAATGCTGAAGGCCTAAAACACATTAAATATCAGGTTGTATAGCCTTTAGCACAAAATGTAACCTTGCAAACTGAATGAAATTCATGTAGGTAACACATTTTTATTATTACAACTTGTGTAAGGTAACAAACAACATTTGGCTTATCAACCATTCCTAGTTACTCCTCCATCTTCTGTCACCCAGACAGCTGTAAAATCGCAAATAACCTTGAGTAAAAATCGTTTTAAGGTTGAGTTTTTTTTTAAATAGCTTTTTAAAGTTAAAAATCTTTTTTTTAAATTATTTGGTTAATTCAATTCTCTTTATTTCAAAATGCCTTTTTTGGGGGTCCCTTCAATTTCGAATTATTATTTTTAATTAATAAAATAGGTAGGGCCTAGTCATTATGTAGGGGGCCCTACACTTTTTACAGTGTTATGCTAAAGTAGCCTCTTTGTCGATTTGGTTAGTGGGGAAACACTCCCGTAGGTGTAATTGTTATTATTTACTACAATTCAGAAATTAAAAAAGTCCGACCCAACCGAGATTCGAACCACGGGTCTCCCGCATTCCAGGCAGGCGTCTTAACCACTAGACCATCAGGACGGGTACATTTAAATCTCTGAAATTGTAGTTGCATTATGCATCTCAATGGATGGTCTTGATGGTCTAGTGGTTAAGACGCCTGCCTGGAATGCAAGAGACCCGTGGTTCGAATCCCGGTTGGGTCGGACTTTTTTAATTTCTGAATTGTAGTAAATAATAACAATTACACCTACAGGAGTGTTTCCCGACTAACCAAATCGAGAAATAAACCCTCGCTCGTACCTGCGTAAAGGTAATGACATTATAATTAATGTTTGGTGGTCAGTTCAAAGGCAGCAGATATTCGTTGCAGTACTGTTCCATCCATTCAGATGTATAATGAAACTACAATTCAGAGATTAAAATGTACCCGTCCTGATGGTCTAGTGGTTAAGACGCCTGCCTGGAATGCGGGAGACCCGTGGTTCGAATCCGGGTTGGGTCGGACTTTTTTAATTTCTGAATTGTAGTAAATAATAACTAAAGTAGCCTATTATGTCATTGTCCTCCTTTGTAAATAAGCCTACCATAGTAATGTTTACATTACAATAATTATATTATACAGATTATATTTACTTAAGATCATTACAGGATTTCTCAAAAGTGCCATATTAAAGGGGAATCTATCAAGAAATTGATTTTGCTTTAACTGTTTCCTTTCTATAAATAACAATTAGTTATAATGTTTCCAAAGTGGATTTTTATTTTTTTATTGAGCGTGTTTTGGGGGCTGTCCCGGTAATTTTAAATGCTTAAAACTAATAGTTCCATATAGAGTTCAAAAATGTCATGAAATTTACTTTTTTGGAAGTTTCATTGAAAGTTTAAAAAAATATTTCAACTTACTTGTACATACATAGGCTAAAAGACTTGTATTCAATTAATTTATCCTTCAAACAAGGTGACACATTTATTCATTTTACCCTGTCAAGACCGAGTTGCCTATGGCAAGTATTGTATGCTCCATAGTCATTCAAATGACCTTCATTGAGTTGCTTTCCAATACGAGCGATATGCTGTGTACGGGCCTCGGTGAGGATGGGGGGAGACAGTGGAACTGGTTAGAATGACTCACTCGCTCGCTCTTGCCTGAGCTGTATTGCAGCTGTGATCTTGCTCGCTTCAAATTTCCCACACTTCTGGGCCCTCAATATCCGGTTACGAGGCTCAGTCTGTCGGAAAAACACTGTTCAAGCCAATTTATTCATTCATATATGTCAACCTCAATCACCGGACTAGTTTTCTTGTTCCTAGCAAGGCGATAGATTCCCAGAGGCGCGATGACAACCTACAGTTTTTTGTGATTCTCAAATGAAAATATCTAAAAACGATTCAGACAAACTGTGTTTGAGAACAATATATAGAAAATCTTGTTGATGATACGTTTTTGAATTTATTATTACGCTTATCTTAATCAAACTGCACCATTTTAGGACTCTGCATTCTAAATTGTTCTAACAAACCAATCGGTCTACAATCATTTTTAGATTGCTCGTTCTAGTACACAAAAAACTGTCATTTCGCGTGGTTTTAATTTCGCGACTATCCCTTAACGCTCAAAGACATAAAAAACATGCCAATGGAGAAGTGTTTTTTTATTTTTATTTTTTATCGAATACGTACCAGAAACTTGTACATTGTTCTCCGCAGAGCGGCTAAGGGTGAAAGTGCAAGATCGTTTCCTATCAAGGGCATACTTTGGCAATCTTCCTTCACCCCCTTCTGCCAACAGCACGTGGTGTTCCCAAGCGGTCACCCACTCAAGTACCGACCACGCCCGATGTTGCTTAACTTCGGTGATCTATCGGGAACCAGTGTCTTCAACATGGCAAGGCCTGTTTTCTCATTGATGAAATAGTAATTAGAAGGTACTCACTGGGATGACAAAGAATACCATGGATTTGTAAACATGGGTCAAGGCTATGATGAAAGTTTTCTATGACAACAAGTGCACTTTTTCCGATGGCTACAACAACTCGTGGAAAGTGCCCATTGGATATTTCTTGGTAAAGTTGTTCCGAAGCAAGTAAGCCGATGCTGACGTCACCGGCGGGTGGATTGCAGCCAATCGGCGGTCCCCAATTTAAAATACTGATCGCACATTTCATTGGCCCGCCGAAACCGCGCGTATCGGCCTACTTGCTTTGGAACAACTATAGCCAATCTGTCAGGTCAACATTGTTCGTGGAAGATCTGCGCCATAGATCTTAAACACCTATAGTAGGCTAGATACGCAATCATTAATCCACTTCCATGACAATTTGAAACCATCTTAAAATACCTGTTTGCATGTTAAGTAGGTGGGAGCAATTTGTAGCGAAAATATTTTTAAAGATGGCCGTCAGTTTGACAGGTGAGCATACTAGCCATTAACATCAAATGATTACTAAATTCCCTTATGCAATAACTTCTTATTGTTTCTGTTTGTTCATTCCCATGCTGCAAAAGCTAAAACCATATCAAACAATCCAGTAAAATTAAAAAAGCATAAATTAAAACGCCAAATCGCCATTTTGTTGATGGCAGATTGACTCTTCAATTTGCTATGTTCGCGCCTATGCGGAGGTATTGGAGACTGTGTATCGAGCCTACTATAGGTGTTTAATATCTAAGGTCTGCGCCATTTGGATTCAGCAGGCGTTTCATGTAAGGCACTGCAGTGTTCTCCCCAGGAAAAAAAGTTCAATGGTTATTCTAAAAACATTGCCGGGTACTGTATTCACACGGCAGGGACAAATGTGGGGGCCCGGGGGCTTGCCTCTCTGGAAAATTTATGAGTTCCTAGATTCGATTTAGTGAGTTTTTGAAGTTTGTTTTGTGGTAAGAGCATTTCTAATTTAATGGAAATTAAAGCCTATGCTACTAATCCTGTCAATAAGATCTTATATTGACTTATATATAAATGGCGGTCAAAAAGTGTTGGTTATCGAATATCCTCCAAATTGGTTTGAGATAGACAAAATGTTGAAATGGCAAAAATATTCCCCATTCAATTCCTACAAAAAAAAGGTGTCTTCTATAGTTTTGGTAAGGGCAAAGGTTACGTCACAAATCGTGTTTATGTGATTGCTTTTGTGGAGTACCAGCTAAATTTCTAATCTTCACGACCAGCATTACAAAACAATGCCCGGTAAATCCGCAGAAATCGATTTAAAGACAAAAGGACTTTTGTACAGGGTTCATGAAGCTTCCATTACTATTTTGAAAAATCAAGTCTGCAAAATCGGATTTGCATTTACCCGGAATTTGGGTTTTTCCATGCTGGATTTTTTTAATGCATATTTGACTGTCCATTATTAAGCACTAAATTGCATTAGAGGAAAAAATCTTTCTATCACATTGAAATGACTTAAATAATGATCCGATTATAACCAAAGTTTAATCCAATATGGCTGCTAATTCCTAATTCAAAAATTCTTATTTGACAGGATTATACATTATTTCTCCGAAGTATGTAGGCTATGCAAGTGTTGTAGGCCCTAATAGGTCTTTATAAAGAAATGATGTTATCTCTTCTAAGTGGATATTATCTAGAATTTGTAGTATAGGTGTACAATACTAGAACAACTTGAAACATTGTTGTCCTGCCTAGGCCTAACTTATTTGATGACTTTTTATTAATATGAAATTATTTGTCCTAACAACTAATAAAAATGATAAAAATACAAAAATATGTAGGGCCTATAGACTATAAAACTCTTTTCATTAAAATCAAATAATTTTTGCTGCCAACCCGGCACCACCAGCAAAAACAGAAACTAGGCTAAATTTTTTCAGTGTTTTTGAAAAACTTATCTTGCAAGTTTTTTATTGTGTTGGGGTCAACTGGCTCTGGGGAGAACACTGTCTGGTTTGCGATGGCCTTGCAGCAAATGAGTGTTGGGAGTTGACTTGGAAAACGTGTCGTCTGAACGATACTTCCCACATCCAAGTGACCAACAAGAAAGTGTATTGTACCCCGGATGTGTGCCACGGGGTGAAACTCTCGAGGAACCTACTTGCAGAGCATACGCTAACTGTCAAGGTGTGTTTTACTCCTACATCATACATTTAACAATGAAGGTCAATAGGTAGGTGGGTGATGTGGTATGTACATAGAAGGATTTTAGAATATTTTAATCAGAGCTGTCAACAAGGCAACCAATTGTTAAATAGATGAGCTAGATATATCAATGTCTATCCACTCAAGCAGTGAACTGATTTTCAGCAATTTTGGGTAGGAACTTTTAAAAAAGAACGCGTTCCTTTTTCGGGAACTTTTTAAGGAACGCGTTCAATTTTTAGTTAAAGGAACTTTCAACACAAAAGTTACAAGCTTTGGGGAACTTTTAATAAAGTTTTCGAAGTTCCTTTCACTCTTAGAGATACAAAACCCACTATGCCTCCATTTCAAAACATATTTAGCTGATACAGATTTGAAAATTGTAGAATATGATTTTTAGGAGGCGAAACCTCAAATAATGAACCTGTCATATTTGCTCGCGACGATATGGCTTAAAAAATCGCGACCCAAATCTTATGTACCATAATTAGACAAGTGAGCGCAGCGAAACAAAGTCTTTATAACGCTACTCGATTGGGCCTTGTCGTAATTAATTCTGTCTGTCCGGTCCCATACGGCCGAACGGCCAAATAGATAGAGCTGAAGTTTTAAACAGACATCCGTGACCAGGTAAGTTAGAACTGCTAACAAAATGAGCACAATCCATTTCTATTTAAACCTACAAGAAATAATAAACTGAAAAATAGGCCAAACATGTGTAGGAATTCTTTTTACAACAATGGTTTCACTTTTGAAAAAATCACTGCCTCTTAGATGTTACTTGGTTGCAATGGAGGCAGTGGAAAAAATATTTGTAATGTAGTTATGCACTGAGCAAAGAGTATCAAAATTTGCATGCTCAAGGTATCCCCAAATTCCACTGGGAGATTGAGTAAACCTTGCAATCTTTACTCGTATTTTGTGCTGGCTATGTTTTCCATAGTATTGTCACAGTTGATGTAGATTAAGCTGAGTTATATGCATTTCAAAACAGTTATATATTTTTTTAAATACAATCCATAAACTACAAAATCTTTTCCGACCAGGGGATTGAACCCAGGTCTCCCACATTCCGGGTATAAGGGCGGCTTAGCCAACTAGAATAGGGAAACGCCAAAGTCGTTGATAGAGGAGTGAGTGAGCCATGTCTTGAATACCCGGTATCATTCCCCATACTGGGCTAGATTCAGTCTTAGGTATAGGGGAGGAAAAGGGATGATCCCGGGTACTCAACACATGGCTCACTCACTTGTCTATCAACGACTTTGGCGTTTCCCTAGTATATCTGATAAAGGACTTTTAGTCAGGAACTTTGATAATTTCGGGAAATTAAAAGTTCCTTTTTATAAGAAGGAACTGTAACTTTTAAAGGTTCCCTTTGAAGGCCAAGTAACTTAAATTTTAAAAGTTCCTTTTTGCGGGAACTTACCCAACACTGATTTTCAATGGGGGACATTAGCTAAAAATAAACGATCACTGCCATCAATGAATTATTATTACGTATCACCAAATATATTTCAAATTTCAAAACGTACTCGATTCATTAAATATATATACTATATTTTTTTCTTAAATAACCACAATGACAAGAGGACGACTGTGGCATGTAGTAAAGAGATTGAATCAATTATTGATGTAGGTGTTTTTTAAAAAAATCTTGGGCATTTCTTATTGAAAGGGATGTGATGACGAGCCGTATAAATAAGAGTATGTACCACATTTTGTTAGTAAGGACAGTTGCAAGTTGGAAGTAATTTATTTTGCCAAGCTTTTCAAGGATGCTGTTACGGGGCACTGTACGTTTATGAATTAAGAATGTGCAAATGTGGAAGGGTAGAGATGAGCTTGGCCCGTTTTTTAGATATCATTACTTTTGAGTGTGTAAGGTTTGGCTGTATTTTTACAAGTTTTTGTATGCATGGTTAATTACACTAATACAAATGGGTTATTTTATTAATTAATCTGGATTACATTTCATCCTTGCACCACTATTGGTGTCTCACATGGGGCTCAAAGACCTTCACGCACCTTAGAATAATCTCCACGTAGGTACCAGGTTTCTCACTAGCCTATGTCAATCTTGGGGTAAGTGAGGGATGGCAGAACTACCTAATGAGCACTAAGAGTGGCCTATAACACTGGTCACTAGCGGTTGGGATTGATTAATTCATTGGATGAGCGTAGCGAGCGAAGCAAAGATTCCATTCTACTACACTGGAGAAAAAAATACGGAATGTTTTTTTTCTGTTTGTATTTTTGTGTGTTTGTTAACACGATTCCGGCTAAACTGATACTCCAATTACGATGAAATTATCTGGAGGCCTTCGAAATCTCTGCGCTAAGAAACGTGGCAGTTCTAAGTTCAATCAAAAAATTATTTCTCATGAAAATCACAATTTTATCGATTTTGTTTGTTTTTAAAAAAAAATCTTGAACTTGGCAACACCTAGCCTACATGCTTTATCCGATTGTAATGATTTTTTCAATGAATTAATTTTCATTAAGTTAAAAGACGAGTCGGTAGACCAAGAGAGAAGTGGAAAGATCAAATAAGAAATGATATACAGGAAAGAGGTGAGAAGTGGGAAGAAGTCGAAGCAAGGAAACTGTGGGAAGACAGAAGTGGATGGCGTGAGCTGGTGGGAAGAAGTGCGAGTGAACCTGAAGAGGACATGACAGGCCTGGCATGCCAATGTTTACAACTCATATAGTGACCTAGAAAACTGGTGGCTTTTGCCACCCCCTGACTTAACTCAAGTTGAAAACAGGAGTCTGAAATATATATAATAGATTTGTGTGAAATTTGAGCGCAATCGTAAAATTGTTTCTCATAAAAATCGCAATTTTATGATTTTTTTAAAAATTTCTTCGACTTATAACACCTACATGCTTTATCCGATTGTAATGATTATTTCACAGAACAACAGAAAATCTGCATAACACATGGTTTACTTTTAGATTGCAGGATGGAACAAACTTCATATTCAAAAGCCTCATAGTAAATAAGTAATATTAGTAGCGTAGAGTGCTTGAACTAGGATTTAGGATAGGATGTACATGGCTGGAATATTGAAAACTAAAGTACTCAGTATGCATACGTCGCATTTTAACAGATTTATAATTTTTCTTAAAAATATTGATTGCAATCTTATACAAAGTGGAAAGGTTAATTTAAAGTGATTAAAAGTTTTTTTTTAATTATGGCAGACGAACAGGAACGGGTTTGGGAACGTTGTCCCACTTGTAGAACGTTCCAGAGACATCGCTGTGGTGGTTATAGCAGCAGACGTTCAGAGGCGGCCAGGCAGCGTTCCAGAGACATCGCTGTGGAGGTTATAGCAGCAGACGTTCAGAGGCGGCCAGGCAGCGTTCCAGGGACAACGCTGTGGTGGTTATAGCAGCAGACGTTCAGAGGCGGCCAGGCAGCGTTCCAGGGACAACGCTGTGGTGGTTATAGCAGCGGACGTTCAGAGGCGGCCAGGCAGCGTTCCAGGGACAACGCTGTGGTGGTTATAGCAGCGGACGTTCAGAGGTGACAGTCGATGGACGGGGTGAACTCGGCCCAGGGAACGAGGGTATGGAGGCGGCCAGGCAGCGGTCGAGGGACCACTGTGCAATCAGTACTGCTTTGGTGTCCACGCCTGATACAGCACAGTAGCTGGGGGGTGTGTGCTCTAGTGACCTAGTGAACCAAAGTGTTCACGTACGCACGCATGCGCTTTCCTGATATCACTGGTGGCTCGGTGCCCAGTCCAGCACAGAGCCAACTATCGGGGCGGGTCTGAGTTAGCCCCCCCAAGTCTCAAGGATGACGTCTCGGAGTCTCAACTCTCGGGGATGGCATCCCTGACGAAGATCTCGGCTCTTTCCGGGTGTGTGGCAGGCGCAGCTGGGCACACACTTGGCGGCGAGATCAGCTGGAGTAACTTCTGCGGAAACACATGTCCTTCGGCTCTGGGTCCTCGTCCGTCGCGCAGGCGTTTACAGTTCACCTCGTGAATTGAACCAGATATATTTCTGTGGAATAAACAGAAACGTAAGTTGATAACAATGTAGCCTATGCACTTTTATTTTGATTCCGTTAGACATACCGGTACGGTAGTTACTTTTGTGTATAATTATTTTTTCTAAACCAACTTGCACATTGAAAAATATTCTGAGCTTCAAGCCACATTTTTCTTCTATGTGAGATCAAAATTAAAATTAAAACTAGGCTATATGAATTTAATATATTATTGTGCCTAGTAGGCCTAGATACACCAATAAATACTGGCTTGAAATCTCCAGAATTTCCGTTGTCAAAAATAGGCCTACACCTTCTAAAATGTTGCTAATGCTAATGTTACAATGGTTGTAGCCTACTTGTTGCACCATCTTAAATGTAATTGAACAGCGGCAAAATAAATCTAATTTAAATTCTAATCAACATGAAAAAAAGAAAATGCCCGGTAACTCTTCCTCCTCCCCCCCAGATGGAAGTTACAGTTTTCATAGATGGTCTGCCCCAAGTTTGGGGCTAGAACTGCGCCTGATTAGTGTGGGTAGGCTATTTGAATTAAAAAGGTTATGCTTAAGACCATACCCTATGCTCTTCTCTTAAAGTTACATACCTAGTTACCGTCTCGGAGGTCTAGTTGACTCCTACCTGGAATGTGGGAGACTCGGGATGAATTTTTTAACTTCTGAATTGAATTAAAATATTAACAATTCCACCTACGGGAGTGTTTCTCGACTAGGTCTAACCAAATCGAGAAAAAAAGGAGACAAGTTTCCTCCCAATGTTATCTTATAGCAGAACAGTGACATGAGATAGGCCTACTGCACAAGAAAAATACCTACTTCATGTTTAGAAAAGTCACTTTGATGAAGTGTTGGTTGGCAGAAGATGTCATGGTGCAAAAACATTGCAGAAAGGGAGTAAAACTTAACGGAACCACAAAATTATGCCGTCTTAGTGTGAAAGTGTGCTGACGGGGTAAGTCGTAAAGAATTATATGACATGAAAAAGTTTTAGTAGTGAACGTGAAAACTAAGTTTGACCGAGCATATGTTGTAATTTATTGATATTGGTTATCAAAAATTAAAAAAACATTCTTAGGCCTACCTCATGTCCTAACTGGCTCTGACCTTATCATTTTTCATTCTCTCTTGAATAGGCCTTGCTCGGCCTATACGTGACAAATTATTTTATTTTATTTATTTTTGGATGAGTAAGCGAAGATTCCATTCGACTACACTGGAGAAAAAATCCGGTTTAAAAAAAAAAAATTATTGTGTGTTTGTTAACACGATTCCGGCTAAACCGATACTCCAATTGCGATGAAATTTTATGGAGGCCTTCGAAATCTCTGAACTTAAATCTGCCACGTTTTTGAGCACAATCGAAAAATTATTTCTCATGAAAATAGAACACGATATAGAATTATGCAATAGCAAGAAAATGTTAGTTTTTTTCTCATATTTGAAGATGAACAAATCAAATCAATCCTGGGATACTCTACTGCCCATAGGGGAACAAGGGTAGTATGACAAAATGGCTAATTTTGCACCAATTTCTTTTGTTTTTGTTCAAAACCATGCAAAATCATTAGTAAATTAAAAATAAACATGCATAAACCCACTTTTACCGTCAATTTCCAAGAAAAAAACACATGAAAACCGTAGCGAGGAGTGACTTGGCCTAGGACCACCTGCTGAGATGTTGTACTCACTGCAAATAACCTGACAAGATTCAACACAAGAGGTACCTAGACTCAATCCTACACCAGGTGGGACAGTAGCTTTGTTCGCCTGTCCACCACTAGTGCTACACTGTTTTACACGTGCACTGAGCAGTGTACGGCGGAAGTACTTCTTTTTAAAGGAAACAGTATGTCAGTGTAGCACGAGTGTTGCCCACAAAAAAAACACACTCAACACTTTTAGTGTAGTTTCCTCCTACACGACCAAAATAGCCACTGTAATCTAGTGTAGCACTGGCAGCACTAGTGCTACACTGAAGGTACAGAAAAACGACCACATTCTAACTACACTGACTTACACAAACAAAAAACAGCCATTCGTCTACACTGACTTACACTAGTGTAAAGTGTTGGACAGGCGAACAAAGCTATAGACTTAAGTTGCTAGATAACGATCCAGTCCATATGGGAGTTAAAGTATTCAATAAACTGCCAGATGACATAAACCAAGTTATGCACACTTGTCTCAGAGAGACATTTAACCCTCCGTCACTCGCGTGGGGTTCTACAAACCCCAGGGTCTACATTCGACTCTGTTTCTCTGCATCAGACTGTTTTACCGACTCTAGATTCTCAGTACCTTCAAGTCACTCTATCTGTTAGCGAAATTTGTAACCCTCTAATCATTAGGGCTTTTAGTGTCGTTATATTGCCGGTCTAAACTTGGCTGGGGTTTCTGAAACCCCACGCGAGTGATCACGTTACAGTAACAGCATAGGGAAACTCAATGCTATTTTGGCCCTAATTTTGAAATTTTGGAATTTTGGAAAATTCATTCTTGCAATTTACTAACTGGTTCATGTTTATTACTAAAAAGTGAAACAAAACTTAAAATTGCATTATTTGGACACCTTTTTTGAATATTTTGAAAATGTCCATTTTTTTAAATCTGAATAATACAATAAATAATATTTCATACAAAAAGGTTCATTGGCATTTTATTTCCCTGTCCTCCCAGTAAAAACCACCTACATAGTAGTTCCACAAATCATATGAGCACAGACAGAAATACCCAAAACAAACTTCTGCCTTAATTACAGCCCAAAATAATTTGTGGTTTGACAAACCCATGCGAGGGATGGTGTTAAGAAATTCCGCGCGAGTGACGGAGGGTTAAGCTCAAAGTAAAATCATTTTTTCTGGAACACGGATTTTATACTAGCTGTAACAGAATATTTTAATTATGCATAAAAAAGGTTAATAATATTATTTTTTAATTGATGGATAGTGACTTATCCATATTATGAACACTATAAGTTTGGTTTGGAATCTGGATGTTCAGTGTTTTGAATCTCTGATTAATACCTAATAATTTTGTCTACCATGCCATCAGGCGCTGCTGTAGGGCCTATATTGTATACCTAGGTACCTATGTACCTAGTTATAAGTTAGTTTTTAGTTTGTAGCCTATGGGATAACTTTCAATAAATGTCTTAATGACATTATTATGAGTGCAATAAGAAAGTCTTATGAATAATGTAACATGCTCAAATGTTAAATATAAGAATGCAAATAAAATAAAAATAAAAAAATCCAAAATTGAATCATCACATTTTTGCTGTTATAGCAACAAAAAAACTTCAAAACCTCCTCTCTTCCTTTGTCGCTATTTTAAACAAAAGTCCTTTTGTGGTGAAAGTCCTTTATATTTAAAAAAGCGACGTTTAAGACTGTGTAGGTAGAGTATTTTAGTGAAAAAGGTTGGTAGGCCTAGTAAGTAAAATCAAGACGTAAATAGCAAACATGGCGACCAAATGACAGTGAAATGACTGAGTGTTTGTGTTCAATCTGTGTTTATTATTCTATAATTGGTATATTATCAGAGTGATTAGTATAAATAAATCGTTAATGATGAGTTCTTCATTTATTTTTTATTTGAAGTTGTTTTTTATTGTTTTTCTTTGAAAAAAAAAACTGTTGAAAAGTTGGACCGCACCAACTGAATTAGTAGGCCTAGGCCTAGTACCAAAATGACTGATTCAAGCAAATTAAAAGTGATTAAATAAGTACAGAAACTGCTTTCCGCGGCCAAAAACCAAGGGAAAATCATAAATTTAATGCAAAATTTAACACTTCCGTCATATTACCCTTATACCGCCCAAAGGCCTCCTGGGAGTAAAGATTTACCTACACTCCAAGGCTACAGTACTTTCCAAATTTGTAACACAATACAGAGGTGTCAACGAGGCAACGACTAGGGTGGTGAAGGGGAAAAAATGGGGTAAACCCTTAGGCCTCCAGGTGATATGGCACGACTTGCCATAATTTAAGCGAAGTGTCTATGGACACGAAAATTTTGTGCCACGAATTCGTGTGGCCTGGCCCTTGCCTTGGCACGAAATTGAACTAGTATACGAAATTCTTGCGGCCAAGGAACGTTTAGCCATGTTTAGCTAACGACACGAAAATCGATCTGGCAACACAACTGCGGAGGCCGTGTGGTTGGCCAGAGGCCCCTCCCAGCCCAGCTGCAGCAAGGTTGTCTACTGGATTGCCGGTTTTAACCGCACAGGGTGCAACGAGGGTATCTAGACTAACTAAATACTTATTTTTGATTCAGACAATATACCAAACCACTATTAATCTAGACTCACCCTGTGCGGTTAAACCCTCTATAAACACAACTCACTAACGTCTAGATACCCCTCGTTGCACCCTGTGCGGCTAAACCCCCCATAAGCACAAAACAATGTGTAGGGCTATTATGTAGTTAGTATTTTGCCGCCAAAGTTAGGCTATAATTTTCCTCATAAAACGAGCTTTCATTAGATTCCAAACTCGACCGTATCCTTCAAAAAAGTTAATATTTTTAATTGCATTTTAATTATTTAAACAAATGCAGAATGATAATTGGATGAGCGTAGCGAGCGAAGCGAAGATTCCATTTCACTACACTGGAGAAAAAAATCCGGAATGTTTTTTTTTGTCTGTTTGTCCACACGATTCCGGATAAACCGATACTCCGAATTGAGATGAAACTTTCTAGACGCCTTCGAAATCTCTGAACTTAGAACTGCCAACGTTTTTGAGCGCAATCGGAAAAATATTTCTCATAAAAATCGCAATTTTACGATTTTTTTTTAATTTTTTTTTTTTTAATTTCTTTCGACTTATAACACCTACATGCTTTATCCGATTTTAATGATTTTTGCTCAGAACCTTTATTTTATGAATTAGACATTCGTGTGAAATTTGAGCGCAATTGAAAAAAATATTTATCATAAAATCGAAATCTTACGGGTTTTTTTCTTGTTTTAAAAACAATTTTTTGACTTATAACCCCTACATGCTTTATCCAAATTGAAATGATTTTTTTTCACAGAACCCTTATTTTACGAATAATAGATAAGTGTTAAATTTGAGCGCAATCGAGAAATTATTTCTTATAAAATCGCAATTTTACGATTTTTTTCTTTTTTTTAAACAATTACAATTAATTTTAAAAAATTAAAAAATTAAAGTTATTTTTTTAATTTAATTTAATTTAATTTTAAAAAAATTCAACTTAGTAATGATTTTCCACAGAACAACAGAAAATCCGCATTAACACATGGCAGCTAAATGCACCAATTACGCTCATCCAACAACGCGGCGGGACTTGAGCGTTTTCCTATGGATATTCAGTTCTTGGTATTTTGCCTCCATTTTTGAGCTTGGAGACAAGAAATTCGTGGCACGAATGCAACGTTGCCAGGCCACTCCCGGCTGTTCTTGTTTTTGTATCAATATTGTAGTATTTTATGATGAATCTACCTATTGGATTATCAGAAGGAACAGACAATAAGAATCACTCGAGTCATGGATAACTAGGAGTTTTATTTTGGCGACTTGCCAACGCCTCCACGTCGTAGCTGCAACTCCCTGCCACACCCTGACCACTTCAGGTGGGCCAACCTTACGTACCGTTAATGCATTGCAGTTGACAAGTTGGTACAATCTACTAGCCTACAATAGTTTCCCTTTTTTTTTTTTGAAATTGAAATGAAAATATTGCTTAAAATACCAGCACCTTAGGTTGCAATTACTATTTGCTTTCATAGTAGATATTGCACATATATAAACATAAATACATAGGCCAACAACAATATTATATATAACAAAATAAATACCTCGATTTGTAACACCTTTTTACTTCAATTCATTCCAATCAATTACCACCAGCAGCTTACAAGTTTAATCTTTCGGGAGGCTTACATGCCCTTTTTGGTCTGGTTTCCCTTACTGCCAATGGTGATGATTCTTTAGTTTTATTTACCCCCTCGCGATCAACCGGAACTGGCTGTGGAATGGCCGAGTTTGACTGCCGCCATACTCTGGGTACGTGCACTGGTTCAGCTAGTTCCGTTATGGGATTGGGGGACAAGGGGAGGATGGGAGAAGGTTCATCGTCTTCATACCTAGGGCCTAGTATTTTCTTGCCTTAATTTTAGGTGGTCCGCATGAACATATCTCAAATGCGAAGCTACCCTTACGATATATGTGACGGGGCTGATTACCTTGACGATTTTACCCTCCATCCAAGATTCTATTTCTCCTCGCACACCTTTAACCCACACCGCATCTCCATTGAGGAAGTTCCGAGGTAGCCCTCGTCAGGGTTGGGTAGGTAGGGGTAAGTGGGGTAAATAGGAACACTTTTAGAACTTTTCATCTTTGACTTTCTGTAAAAAGTTGTACAATTGACTTTTTTATAATTTTTTTGTTGTACATTATTCTTTGCACTGTTGTTAGTGTAAGGAATAACTTGTGTGTAATTTTCCTAAAATCATGTACTAGGAAAAAATCAAATGTAAAAAGTGGTATTGTTCCTATTTACCCCGTCATTTTGGGGTAAATGGGAAAAACAACACTGTAGCTTATTGGTGTGAGGTAAAACAAAATGGGGTAAATAGGAACATACATATCTGATGTATGATTTCAATTTTTAAAAAATCAAGTCAAAATGTTAAAAACTGTGGATGCTATGTAAGAAAACAATATCAGATTAATATTAAACCAGAGCGGAGCGAAGCGCTACATTTGTGGGCAAAAATTGCTTAGTTGTTTTTGTGACAATAGGATTAGTTTAGTGTTTATTATCAAACCCTTTCAAATAAGTAGTGGAAAAATTGGGAAGGGGGGGTGAATTAACTTTTCTAATCAAATTTTATCAAAGGTGGGAATATGGGGTAATTAGGAACGCACATCAATCTATGGGAATCTTGTGAATATAATGCACTGAGGTGATATTTTCAGTGACAGGAAAAATTGAGGAACAAGCAGAAAAATGGCCTAAATGGCAATTTTCACAACACCTGGTCAACCACAATGGTCAAATAGAGATGGCTGTGAAATCGAAAATGTTCCCATTTACCCCATAAATATAACCCCATAGGGTTAACTGTGTTGTTCCTTTTTTACCCCCCTGTTCCTAATTACCCCGAACCAGTGTTTCCTAATTACCCCCAAATGGAGGTGGTATGGGTTAAAAGGAACAGGGGCTTACAGCCATGATGGACTAAGATAAGCAAATGCAAACAAATTGTAAAATCATGTTCAAGTTAGGGGAACTTTTATATCTCAAATATTTTTTTAGGGTACTCTTTGGACATAATTTTTTTTCTAAAGTTTTTTTGACTGAAACTTACATCAACTTTAAATGTAGGGTAGTTTTTAAAAAATCAGAAAACTATTAATTAGCATCAGAATGAGCTGATTTTTTGATATGTTGTTGAGAAAATAAAAAGGTCACATGGAATATTTTTTGTATTTTTTTAAATAGGTCATATGGGGTAGATTTTAGGGCTGTTCCTATTAACCCCAAATTCCCATTTACCCCACTTAGGCCTACCCCTATAATACTCAACGTCGAAAACAGGTATTATACCTAGTATTATATGCGTCGAATATACACATCGTAAATTACACTTTATGACATTAATGACACGTCGAAAATTACGGGGAGGTAGAGCTTAGGTAGGTCTACGGTGTATTGTTACTTTGAGCTAAATCAGTGTGATTTTTTATTTTTCATTGTGCTTATCTAGTTAGGCTACCTTAGCCTACATACATTGGCAATATGTAAATTATAACTAGAAATGTTACTACTATTAAAGAAGTTTAGAATAAGGGATGACTTTAGTTAATGAAATGCGAGGAAGAATTATATGGGGAAGCTTTTGGCTTTGTCCATATACGTACGATATTTATGATCGGGAAAGCAGGTGACCTTGGTATCTTGTGAAGATGCCGGTTTTCTTAGCTTCAAGTTCTTTATGACGGTGAATTATTGATTCATCAGCTCGCCTTGTAATAAGTAAAACTACAAACACTTGCTTACAAGTTCAAAATATAATGTTGAGTTCATTTGTTTTTAGGGTTGATGAAAATATGTCTGAAATTTGAATTAGCAATACAACAACAACAATAATATTTCTTATTTAATTTTCGACGTGAATTTTCTACATATTCTACATATTTGACATATTCTACGCATATTTGCGACGCGACGCGTCAAATATTATTTGCGACGCGTCGTTACCCAACCCTGGCCCTCGTGTTCTGTCACTGGACCTCTTTCTTTGAGCTTGCTTATTTTCCATGGGTTTATTGAAATCGGGTTTTAAAAAGGTAAGCCGGGTGCGCGGTTTTTGTTTCAACATGATTTCTGCCGGTGTTTTAGCTGTACCTGTATGTGGAGTGTTGCGGTAGGCAAACAAAAAGTTGTCTAATTTGTGCTGTAATGTTTTCTTAACCCCTCCCCTCTGTTCTTCCAATACTTGCTTAACCAGAGCTGTTTTAATGGTACGCACCGCTCTTTCTGCCGTTCCATTGGATTGCGGGTGTTTAGGAGGACTGAATGTCAACACTATTCCGTTTTGCCTACAGAATTCGGCAAATTCCCTAGAGTTATAGGGGGGGCCATTCTCGGCGACTAAAACCTCGGGCAAACCGAAGATAGCAAATATGGATCGCAGCTTTTCAATGGTTTTACTTAAATTCCAAACACGAATTCGTGTCATTATCATTTCGTACAACTGGAGGCACAAATTTTGTTTCGTGACCGACACAAAATTTTCGTGTCGATATCTTTTGATAGATGAGCAGACACGAATTCGTGTCAATAGAATCGGCCTAATTTAAGTAGAGTGCACAGCTATAGCATGTAGCCGCCTATTGAAATTGGTCAAACTAGTAGTAACTAGAAGCTTTATTCTTTAACTTTGTCAAAAACATCTAGGCCTGCACCCAGCCTAGGACCAGGAATGTAGGCCTAATGCTGTTGCCAGAAGTTACTGGACGTTATCAAGATGTAGATAATAATGTGGTACGGCCTAACTTTAGCTATGTTACCTAAACGGATGAACTGCAAAAACAACATAAAAACCTACAATTGACATCCTAGACCTAGGGCCTAAGGCATAATATTATATTGTGTGTGGCCTACAGGCGTCAGATGCACACATTCACAATGAATTTGATCAAATAATAAATCTGCTACAAATGTGTGCACCCAACAAACCAAACAGTTAAATATGACTGAGTGGGTATTGCTGAGTAGTTATGTGTTTTGATTAGAGCATTCACAACACGACCTAGGTGGAAAGGCGTAGGCTAAGGTCAGGAATTGCCCAAAATTCAATTCTTACAACAGGTTTCTTATGAGGAGCAGTATGAGCACAAGGAAACTTCCCACTCCTTCTACTTGAGGCAAATGAAGTGCTTTGAAATACGAGTGCGCAAATCGCAATGAAAATTGGCATGGTTGTTGTTATGTTTTAAACGCCTTACATTTCGTACGACTTACACCATGCGAATTAGACCTTTAGAACTTGTTGTGAAAGATTCTTAACTAAGCAAAGACCACGTCACTACTGTGGGTGTTTATTAATAATAACAAGGCAACCCAGGTACCACCGTGCAATAACTGGCCCGGTTTTTAATAACCAAGAGGAGCTCACAGTACTCGACCCGGCTTCATGCTTTTCCAAGTGCGTACTCACGGTTGACTCAGTCACGAGAAAGGGCCTCCCCATGAGGTTCACCAGTTACAATTAAAACGGGCATGTCTATACGTCCGCCAGGATGGCGGGCGGACAGCCAAGGAGCGCATAGCTTAAGGATTTCGGGTGCGCTCTTATCGATTATATCCTAGAACTAGCGCGGCGTAGGCCTACTACAACTAGGCGGAAAGTTCGACTAACCTAACGAAAGTAGGCCTACACAGAGAACTTCATTACGTCCACAAGCTCGGTGGGCGTACAGCCAGTGGTTGCTTGCCCGTCCGACCCTTCGGACGTATAGACACTTCGAATTAAAACAGGGGCCTAGCCTAGGGCCTTGCCTTTAGAAATTGAGGTTATGGTTCTGCATACAAATAGCACATGCCTATTACCTACCCATTAAATTGAAACAATTATTAGCCTGCCTACTTACCTTTGCCCTTCTTCAAGCTTGCCGAGCAATTGTGTATCAAGTTCAATAAATTTATAGGCCCTAAGGCCTCGCCTAGCCTACTAGGCCTAGGCCTAGGCCCTACTCATTGTCCACAGCTCTTTGAAGCACAAGACCTGAGTGACAGGTTTCAGTTCATCATCTTCTAGCTTTGCGTGTTGAATCAGTCAACGTATCTTCAACAGTTCGCTCATAGCTGAAAATAATTATGACTTTTTTTTTAAATATATAGATAGTTAGTTATAGATAGTTATAGTTGAAATAAATAAATGGCCTACAAGTTACTTATGTTTGGCGGGAACGGGAACTGTCAGTGTCAGGTTACAGCAGTACCAACTGAAAATGTATTTGGACGAAAAGCACTGTCTGCACTTCGACTCCCGTATGAAATGTGGCGGAAGGATTTCAAATTTAAGTTTGTTTTTCGAACTTTTAGTATGCTAAATTTATAAAAAATTATTTTAAAAGTCTTATAAACTTACTAAAATGGATTTAAAGAATTATCAATGATATTATTCGTTTTGCACGTTTAATTAAATATTATTGGTTTGCATACGATGGCATGCGTGAGCATTTTGAGTACCTACGTCATAAAAGAATAGAAGCATTTTTGATTTGCTCTACTTCATAGATACTACTATACCTGCTCTACTTCATTCAAAGAACAAATCAAAGATTGGTGATTTCTGAAAACGCATTAGGCGACTTCCGTTCCACTCTTTCCGGCTACACCCACATTGAGATTGGCTCGTAATGAATTTGTTCAGACAATAAATTTGTTAAAAATGTGTGCATCTGATGTAAGTATCCATTCCTTTACAATTCATCTTTATAATTGAATTATGATGGATCGATTCATATGATAATCTTACAAAGTAATCCAGAAATAGGCCTGCATAATGTAAATGAAAAAACACACTTGTGTTTTTCCAGCCCTAGCGGCCTACCACCATTTTGTGCCTAGCCCTATGAGTTCTATTTAAATTGGGCTTATTAATAGTAAGTGCCCAAATAAATTCCGTAAATTTGAATAATATCATTATAGCTTAGCCTTAGCCCAATTCCACCCTTGGCTAAAGGTAGCCCTAGGATGTTCGTTGGTCAGGCCACGGTTAGGCCTGCATGACACCTGTTACACCGCCTAGGCCCTAGGCCTACCTACCTGTTATCAGTTCAGTTAGGCTTTAGGTAATTAAAAAGCTTGTGGAATAGCCCAATAGAATGCTTGGCAGATATGTTGGGCATTGGAATAACCAGTAGGCTTATATTTAACTGCATAATTATTGATTTTTTCAGGCTAGCCCTCTATGGCTCTAGGCCTAGGCCTATAGGCCTAGACCCCAGATCTGCCTCAGGCCCTCAACCCCGTAATTGGCCTACTAGGCCTAGACAAATAAACCCAAAGACCTAGGCCCTAGGCCTAGCTTGTGCATAGTTAAGACTTGCATGGCTACTG